>SKCR01040510.1:0-64573 GCA_019454045.1 Zanthoxylum bungeanum | reverse complement strand
AAATTTTTCTTTATCAGTTCTGAATCAGTTCATGCTGCTGGGATCATGGTCATGATTTACAAGCTCAACACCAAAAAGACCTGTTCTGGTATCTTCCACATAATTTTCCATATATATATATATATATATAATAAGGTCAATAGAAGCTTTTCAGTTATCTTTTGTATATTTTTTTTTCCAGGTCTTTCGCTGAGGAGTCAAGAACTCACGGCTATTTTCCTGGCTGCGAGATTGCTCTGCAGCGTACTTATGGAGGCTAACATTCATACGATACTAGATTTTGCATCCCTTGCACCGACTGTCTGGGTAATATATATGATCTGGTTCAAGTTGAAGTCAACCTACATCAAGGAGCTAGACACCCTCCCCTTACACTACATAGTATGTCCGTTGTTTTTTTTCATTCATATTGGTAGAAAATAGTTAGAATAAATAATTTTTCAGGATTCGTTTTTTTCTAAATTTAGTATGAACCAGCCACCAGTCAATAATATTTTATTCATTGAAAAAGCTCACTAAGGCAAATTGATTTTCCCTTGAATATTGATAGTGCTGCCCTTACATAGTTGATATAAATAGTTTACATCACAACTAATGAGGCATTTGACAGGTGGTGCCTAGTGCTATTCTGGCTCTTATAATCCACCCTACTCATATTCGAGACAGAAAATTCAGCTCAATCCTATGGGCATTTTGTGTGTACGTGGAATCTGTTTCAGTGTTGCCTCAACTTCGTATGATGCAGAATGCTAAAGTAAAAGTTCTAGCCCTTTCGCACATGCATTCATTTACGTTAAAAAGAGTAACTTTTGCAGTTCTTGTTGCTTGATTTTCAGATGGTTGAACCATTTACATCCCATTATGTATTTGCCTTGGGTGTTGCAAGATTCTTGTCCTTCGCTCATTGGATTATAAGGGTTAGTTTCTAAAATGATATTAAACCTTACTCATTGAACATAGTTGGGAACACTATTGAAACACGATATCTTGTGACTGAGATGCAGATTATTGAGACAAGAGGGCATCATTTATTTTTGATTGGTCATGGATACCTCTGGTTTCCATTTGCGTTGCTTGCGGAAATTATCCAGACATTCATCTTGGCTGACTTTTGTTACTATTACATCAAAAGGTACCCTTGATTCTTCTTCTGGTTGCTATATATATCTTGCACACTCCAGCTTTTAGTTTTCGGTTCATGTTTCTCCGTTTTCGATTCTGCAGTTTAAAGGATGGCCAATTGCTCATGAGGATGCCAGTTTAAATTTCTGATTTTCGTTTCTTGAGATGATATACGTGCAGCTCACTTCTTTTGAAGATGGGCCTGGGGGCTCTTGAGCTCTTGTAACATTCTTTTTAGAAAAACGTTTTTGGAATTTAATTTCATTTAAAATAGAAGGGTTGTGTTTATGTAACATCCCGGGTTATTTTAAAGTGTTAATGTTAACGTTAATTTTCATTTTAATTTTCCGCGCATGAGGCCGTATCCGAACGCAAGTTCGATTTCATTGTAAAATGGGATTGATTTCATGAAATTAATTATAAATTTTATTAAATCAAATTGAGGGGTTAAATTGAAATTTACCTTAGATATTTTTTTTTTATATATACACAAATATTTAATGGTTGTAGAATTTTTCACACACAAAGTATTATATATATATATAATATAAATATCTTACACACACATCTGCAAAATAAAAAAGAACACACACAACAACCCACGCACGCAGAGAAAAAGAAGGATGCAGAGATGAAAGAGAGGGTGAAGGACGAAAAGGAAAGAAAAAAAAAGGAAGAGATACAAGATCTTGAGGAGCCGGATAGCAGTATTGCAGTCAGCCAGTCACCAGATCGGTCGACCACAGATACAAGATCTTGAGGAGCCGGATAGCAGCATTGCAGTCAGCCAGTCACCAGATCTTGGGTGGATAAGAGTCAAGTTGTTTATGAGTTTATTTGTAAAGTAATTGAGTTGTTTATAAGTTTAGTTGTATAAGTTTAAAGTTTGTAAAAATTTTTGTTTATACGTACTCTCGGGCACGGAGCCCAATTATTATGTCTTGAGTTTATTGATTTGGTGTATATTATTAGTGTTGGGCCCTTTTGGCTGTATTGAGGTGCTGGACTTTGATCCAGGTTGCATGATTTTTAGCAGAGGTCATGCCGAATTTTGACAGAGTCAGAGGCTTATGGAGACGGGATTAGCTTGTCTCATGCCACTATCATCATGGTCTAGGCGAGATGTTACAGTGTAGTCTACATACCTACATACCTCTTTATATTTTAACTGGAAATTGGAAAAAAAAAGTTTGGAAATAAACCACCTTATCTTTTTCCATTCTTCATATATAAAAGACAGAAGGCAGACTTGGAAGAGATACAAAACTCATATTTGATATATAAAAAAAAAAGTATCTACATACAAAGTTGTTGATCCTGAAAACTAACATCAAGTAGATTTGTCAGAGGTCGAATTATCAAGTGCGGATATCGACTCAAATTGTTGAATCCTGGTGGCAGAGGTCCGACGAACTACAAGCACAAGAGTAGGGGCGAAATTCTGCTATAGGACATAACCTCATACGCTAGCCTCAATCTAGTCAGTATATTTACTGCTTTTGTTTCTTGCTTTGTAAGTTACTGTTTCTGATTTGTATTTTATTTGCAAGTCACTGTTTCAATTAAAATTATTTCATTCGTTGATTGTTTCTCTAACATAAATAATATCATGTGAGCATCTAAAGGTACCATAAAAATGATAGATATACGTACATTTATGCTGAAAATAACTACACCTCTCTCATAATTATTTTCGGAATCACTTCTCAAGGTACCATTGTTTTAATTAAACAAATGGATTTTTCTTATATGTATTAATTCTGAAACAATTGTTGGACGCAACGTGCTATTTTCAAATATTTAAAAGAATAATCAACATTCATAATGAGTGATTTGCTAGTACAATGCTAATTTCTCCCTAAAGCGTTAAATTTTTTTCACAAATGAATGAATGAATGGGGCAGTAAATTCCAAAATTATTACATATATTCAAAGTCACGTTAAGGCACATAGGCCGGAGGTTTCTTCATTGATGAACCACAGTAACATTGACCATTTTGACCATTGACTGTTACCCGATCTCCATCAACTACCGATAATTAATTTCTTCATATATCCATTGATCATGTATCTAACGGTCTAGGATTGAATGCACACCACGCAAGCCATTATTTATAAAAAAAAAAAAAACAAAAAAATGTCAACACGAAAAACATCAAATTGTTAGACCGAAGTGGGAACATGTCTAGTGTGTCCAAAAACACTAGATATGTCCGAATCAAACGTTACCAAAGAAGGTACATACCTAATGCGTCCAAAAACATCAACTCGTGTTAGAATAATTTGCACAAATAAGAAACAGATTATGAGTTAGGACAATATTACCGTTCACCAAGATACAAAAAGTGAATCTGGGTTGAGTCGCGGACTAGGTCGCTCTCTTTAAGACGTTTCGCGGCTCTGGCCAGATATGTGCTAGCAATATGTCAGCCCCGCCGTCTCCAGAATAAAACAAGCCCAGATTAACACTGTCTCAATCGCACAAAATCGATTGGTATACTCACACCCAAAATATTTGCTCGGAATCTTAAAAAACAAAAAAAAATAATAATAATAACAAATGTTTGATTGTCACATACTTAGCATTAATTAAGAGCTTGGAAGGCAGACCACGCATTTCTTTATGTCTCTGTATGTGTGTTTGTGAGAGAGACAAAATCATGTTTGGTGGGGCTGACATACTACTAGCACATATCTGGGCAGAGCCGCGAAACGTCTTAAAGAGAGCGACCTAGTCAACGACTCAACCCAGATTCATTTTTTGTATCTTGGTGAACAGTAATATTGTTCTAACTCATAATCTGTTTCTTATTTGTGCAAATTATTCTAACAATTTTAAGACGATATTTATCTGCCATGTTTATTTATGATTATTTATTATTGTTCTTAAGGTACAACTATAAGTACATTATGCATGAAATGAATATTAAAGGAATTGATTGGCATGTGAGAGATATTTGAATATGCATGTTTAAATTATATAATTTTGATAATATCATTTATGCTAAATATGAGTGCGGATGAGACTTTTAGATTGATGGTTGTGAACTGGATATTGTTACATATGTTATTTTGATTATTGGGTCATGTAGAGATGATAAGATTGATGAAGCTGTTGAACTTCTAGAATAGGCAATGGTGAGATGACTGTTAATTTATAGAGATGATTATTTAAAATTGCCAACAATTTCAAGAAGTTCTAAGAATATGTTTAAATACATTTATTATAATAAGTACGTGTAGTGGTTGCACTTGTACTTGTTGCTTAATTATTTTGTATCATATCATGTCATCTTTTGATCTGAATCATATCTTGTTGCCTGATTTGATATTATTTCTTTTGTACTATGAATGGATATATAGATTATTGAGGTTGATAGCCCAATGTCATATTCTGAAAAAAAGTTAGACTTATCCTGTGAGTTTTATTTGAGAAACTTTTTGGAATATATTGCCTATAACGAATTGGACATGTGTTTGCCGATTTGAATGATTTTGGATTCAAATATGTCGTTTTGAAATCATGATTTATTTCGGTTGTATCGGTTCGTTTTTTAAGAATTTCAGATTGATATGGAACATTGAAAATGTCTTAAATATATGCATAAATGGTCTTTGCTTTAACAGAATTTTACTGTGTTGTGAATTTCATATTGTCATGTGGATTTTAGATTGACAAGTAGAAAGAAATTAGAGCACGCCATTTATGATTGACTGTAGCTTTAATTATACATACAGTAATTAATATTTGAAAAACAGTTATGGTTTTGTTCAGCATGAGCTAGTATTGGGATATTTGTGATTTTGTTTTGCTTAAACAATGTGGTGTTGATATATCATAATTCCTTAGATAATACACCAATTCATATATGAAAAAACAATTGGAAAGCTCATGGGTTAAATTTAAGAACCATTATCATCAAAACTGAAATAACTAGAACGAACATTAACCTCCCTCAAGAAATAATAATAGTTAGTTCAAATGCTACAACTGTAGTAAACCAAGACATCTTGCCCGGAACCACCGGTTAAAGAGTTTTGCTCCAAAAGCGAACCTTACCGAAGACCAATTTGTTACTATGATTTTTGAGATCAACATGTTTGGTGGATTTGAGGGATGGTGGGTAGGCATTGTCATTTTCCGTCATGTCGAAAGACACATTTATTTATGCACGACCTTATGTTTAAGACGTTATCAATCTGCCATATTTGCTTATGTTATGTTTGATGTTTTCTTTTTATCAAAATTATATACTCAAACATGCATATTCAAATACTATAGAGACGTTGACAAAACAAAGTAAGTCATGCAACATATACACCAAATGTTTCAAAAAAAAATCAATTCTAAAACATCAGCATGACTGTTACCATATGAAAGTTGTTACTTCATGAATGTGCTTATAAAACTACAGCAAAAGAGCTAACTATCTGAACATAAGAAACACCATAAGCATATCAAAAGAATATTTATTAATAACATGTAATCTCACGTGGTTGGACATATAAACCAAAAATCATGTATAATTTATCATGGAAAATTATAGTAATTTAATAACATGTAATCTCTTCGTGGACTTGACACAGCAACTGTAATTAGCCAGTACAAACTATATTCACTTAACAAAATAAGAAATTTTAGTTATTCATTCCTCTATTATGTGGGTATGCATAATTAGAAAGAAATATCCACACATCGCATGACAATGAATGAACATAGCATCTCAGAAGCTTGAACCAAACACCAAATAATATAAGTTTAAAACTTGCAAAGTGGGTTGGATTCAGATTCGGGTTTGTGTTTGTTGTATAAGATAGAAAGATAAGCCAAACAATCAGAAGGTAAATAAATTAGCTGAAAACTAGTTTAATTCTTTCCCCATAATCAAAATACAAAGTAGAGTCAAGAACAAGCACCTTTTTGAACTAACAAGTAACAACAGAGTTAAAAGTGTTCAATTATTTCTAGGACGAGAACCGATGAAAGCCATTTATGTTAGGAAAATGAACTATATGATTGGATGAAAAACCAAGAAAATTTTTAATATTTAATTTTTTTTACCACACGTGCTCTCGGTTTTCCAACATCAGCTTGAGTTGATATTATTTTCTCATCATTCATAAAAACATGTAACTTTATTACTATAACAATCAACCATAGCTCGAAAATTAGATGACCAGATTCTCATTAAACTGAAACATATGTATCACCATTTATGATAATCCCCACTACTACCCTACAAGTCTTATATCCTAGTCCACTAGCAAATTTTGGCATAATCCTTGGGGTAAAATGAAGGCCACAAGATCAGCATAGAAGTTTAAACATGGAACATGGCCAAGCCAATCCTAGTCAATGAAGTCATTGCATTTTCTACATATTTAAACCATATATTATAGTGACTGTTCGGCTTCCAAGAAACCATATAAATCATGATTTCAAAAACGACATATTTTAATCCAAAATCATTAAAGTCGGCAAGCACATGTCCAATTCATTGTAGACAATGTATTCCAAATAATTTCTCAAATAATACTTACAGGATAAGTGTAGACAACAGAACCTGGGCGACGCGTTCCTAGGCTCGCGGCCTAGTTGGGAAGTACTAAATAACATGGAGTCGCCACCCGGTGTGAACCGGGATAAAGATTTAAGGCCGCACTCACCCATCGCAAGGGAAGACCTCAAACCGTTGGGTTCGGAATGGTCCCTTACTTATGTCACTTGTAATGAAAGGATTTATGTAACAATTTAATCAAGCTTAAGTAACACTTATTTCCAAGAGTATCATGCTTCTAAATTCTCATATGCAAAATAAAACTTATGTACACATTTCACATATATCTCACATTTAAAATTGCATGCTTAACATATATCAAAATAGCAACGAACATACAACTTCATTTGCATATTACATTCAGGAAAACACAAGCACACATATTAACCATACAAGCACACATATGTGCACTTTTCCAAGTGGTACGTGGAATTGTATCCCAAGTACAGACCGCACTACCGTCCATTCGGAATCGGCTACGGAATTTACGTCTGGGTTTCCATCCGATATACCGCAAGAAATAATGCTCAAATGTTATCATGACATAAGCATATGAATTGTAATACATTAACATATTTGTATTCATACATGTGGAGATAGCTACTAGGAAAACTATGCATGAAATCTAATGAAGAGGACTCAGTTCAGTGGGTGCGCGTTCGTGTAGCGTTCGTAAAAGCGTTCGAACGGTAAACAGAAGGTTCTCGTTCGAGTAGCGTTCTTAAACGCATTCGAACGGAAATGAAACAGAATGCTCACGTTCGTATGGCGTTTGTGAACGCGTTCGAACGGAAATGAAACAGAATACTCACGTTCGTGTGGCGTTTGTGAACGCGTTCGAACGGAAATGAAACAGAATGCTCACGTTCGTATGGCGTTCGTGAACGCGTTCGAACATAAATAAGACCTGATGCATGACAAGGCAAAATACATGCGCGTTCGAGTTGCGTTCGTAAACGCGTTTGAACGGGAACAAACCTGATGCATGAAATGGGACGCAATACATAAACGACAAAATAAATGGGCGCGGCGAAGTACTGCCGTAAAGGTGGCCTTTTGGGGCTCTTGATCTCTCAAAGAGAGGACCTTTAGACCAATATTCTAAGCCCATGCGCTCGACTGAATCATGCATACAAAGAATTAAAAGCAATAATATTAAACATAGTATGCCCGATTGAACGTATCTTGTATCCAACCGAACACACATCAACCGGCGCGGTAAAGCATCGTGGTAAAGGGCTTTAGCCCCTCCCCATAGGGGATCTCACATCGCACTTACTAATCCCATGCGCTCGGTTGAATCATACATACGAAAATAAAGACAATCATATCAAACTAAGTATGCTCGATTGAACGTATCTCGCATTCAACCGAACACACATCAATCGGTGCGGCAGAGCATCGTGGTGAAGGATTTTAACCCCTCCGATTAGGGGACCTTTCATCGCACTTACTAAGCCCATGCACTCGATCGTATCATACGGGAATAAGCAACATACAGAATTTAAATGACGAGAAATAAATAAACCAAAGCAACACAAAACAAGAGAAGGTGCCGTTTACTCAAGTGGTACGTGGAGTTGTGTCCCAAGTACAGACCGCACTACCATCCATTCGGATTCGGCTACGGAATTTACGTCTGGGTTTCCATCCTATATACCACAAGAGACAACACTCTTTCATTCATCCAATACCCACAACACACATCATACACACAACAAATGCCGCAAGTACTGAAAATATAATCAAAATAAATGACCAGAAATTAAATAAGAATAAGTGTGAAAGATACCCTCAGGTCTAACCTTTTAAGCCGTCTCTCGGACTCGCGTTTCACGAAGATCGGAAGGGGGTAAAGCTCCGCAACTTTTCTGGTTCACTGGTTTGCCTCTTCCTTCGCTGTTTGGCCGCTCGAGCTACTGTTCCGACTCCGTTTTGCTGCTGTTTCCTTGTGGTTTTGCTACCGTTTCCTCTGTGTCCTCTGCTTACTGTTTGTGGACTGTTTTGATGTTCTTAATGGACTGTTCTGTGTGGTTATTTCAAGGATTGTAAGTATATTTTATGTCAATGTTTTAAGGGATCTTAGGGACTGTTTTGGGAGTGATTTAGGCTGCTGTGTTTGTGTGATTTTCGGTGATGTATGGAGGTTTAAAGAGGCTGATTTTCGGTGGTGATTAGGGGTTGTTTTGGTGCTTGTAGTTTCGGTGATGTGAGGGTAGTTGCTTGTGGTGGATTCGGCTATGGAGGAGATGGTTGGGGTTCTTTGTTCTCTTTTTGTGTATATGTCAAGTGTTTTTCTTTTGTCTTAGGTGTGTATTAGAGAGAGTCTAGAGAAAAAGTGGCTAGGTTAGTGCATGTTTATATAGAGAGAGCTAGGGGTTGCCCTTGTCTCACAAGGAAAGGATTTTGGTATTCAATTAGGATTTCCAAGAAAGGCATACACAAGATTGATGGGGGATTAGGAAGTTGTAATATTTAATTTGTGTTGGTTTAGGAATACAAATATTTTAGATTGGTAATTATCTTATTAGATTAGGAAATCAAATATATGATTGGCTTTAAATTGGTTAGAATTGATTTTAATTAGGTATATCTTCTTTTTAGTTTTAGTATATAATATATTCAATTATTTATATTAGGCATGATTTTAGTTTAAGTTTGGTAAATGTTTTATTTATTGGTAAATGGTTTAAGTATTTTATTTAATGTTTAATGTTTAAATTATATTTATTTATTTAATTTGGGATGTGTTTTATGGGCTTTGGGGGCTAAATGGGCTGGGGTGCGAAGCTAGCAGCAAAACCAGAAACACCGGCTCCGTTCGAACGCCAATTAGAACGTGGCACGAACGTCCGCAATCTGCACGAGGTTCGAACGAAGTAACGAACGCAGCACCAACGAAGACAGTGAACTTGTGGAATGAACTTGATGACGTACTTATCCTGCATTTCCCCTTCCGACCTCCGTTTCCCACAATATCCTTAGCTAAAAAGGTAGTGCCTCCAACTGAGACTCATCATCGGGTTTCACATGCGAAAATGCAATGCCTACAATAAGTCTAAAGATTTCAGAATATGACATCAATCATATCCATTAGCTCAAAGCAGAAAATACACAGTTTTCAATGAAGTAGGTATCAAGTGAGTATTACCCATGTGATAGATCCAGGCTTTCATGCCAACTTTTTACCAAAATATTATACAGTCTAGCATGGTTATAAAGCTTAGTTGATTATGTGATTATCAGAAGCAAATCTTCATGCCCAACATTGCTATTGATCAAGCAACCATGTCTTTTTGAAAACGATTTCAATAACATTATATTAATTTAATCATATGGATAATGAGATAATCCCAAAAATAACCGAATGTGTTAGCAGTATGTCAACCCCGCCGTACCAGGATAAAACAAGCCTAGATTAACACTGTCTCAATCAATTTTGCACAAAACCGATTGGTATACTGGTATGCTCACGCCCAAAATATTTGCTCGGAATCTTAAAAAAAAAAAATAATAATAATAATAACAAATGTTTTTTTTTTCAAAGAGGGAAAGTTTTATCTTTTGAGTTACGTCTAAATCAACAGTCTCATTTTCGATCTCCTCAAGGCTAATAGCCTCATTGTCACCCATCTAAACTCAGGTGGGTTTTGTGGCAAAAGATTTAAGCTTCTTTTGTCTACTGAAAACACCTTTAAAACAAGCGATGTGACCAATCAAGAAATTGTTTTTCTGAGACCTCCACATCACTCTCATATCCTTCAAATTTATTGACAGCTCTTGCACTATTCTTCTTCTCTTGCTCTGGTAGTTAAAAAAAAATTACATCTAAAAATGAATCTGACATTTCATGACCAATTACTTGGATCAATCCAACAGTGGGGAAGATACAATGGACCCAAATTTGGTTTCTTTAACATGGAACTCTAAAGGTGGCTGTTCGCCGTGTGTGGCATTTCAACAACAGTTTTGGACACTGCCTCTGCTGATCGGAGAGCCATATGGAGTTCAGGTTTCAAGAACTATGCTTCTACATCAACAAGAAGTGACAATCACATTCAAAGGAAACAGAGGCAATCTCGGGAGTGGATCCATAAAGTTTCTGGTCATCAGCATGCCAACCAACGTAGCCACTGCCACCTTTATACCTCTCATTTGACAAGGAGTCTTGACAAAAATGCACCAGCAAGATTTTTCTTTTCCCTTGAAGCTGTAACATTGAGTGCTTCTTTAGACAGTGCATTCTGCTGCCAATGGACTAGCGAAATGAGCCTTGCCATGCTGAATCTCTCTTTGTTGTTGATTGATGGTTAGGACCTAGGTTGCATGGAAACGGAAACGGGAAACGCGACACGAAACGAAACGAAAACGGGAAACGTCTTTTTTTAAAATGTTAGGACACGAAACGTTGGGGGGAAACGTTAAATGAAAAAAATTTATATATATGAATAATGTAGTAATTTAAAATTTAGAATAAAAATATGTGTGTGAACATGAGAACAACTGAAAAATTAACGAAAATGAAATAAAAAATTAAGTTTGAATTTAAATAATATAATTATTTAACATTTAATCACTAATGTAATAATATTGTCTCTAAATAAAAATTCTCTGCAACTTCATCATAAATTTGAGAAAACAAATAATAGAATAATTTAAACTAAATAATAATCAACATATTATAATTAATTGGATCCAATTACTTGCAACTCATCATCTTCTTTATCACCATCCACATCATTCATGAAATACATGGCCTCCATCTCAGGTTCATCAAGTGAAAGGTTAACAATTTCAAGTATTCCAACATCTTCAAAATAGCCAAATTCATCTCTACCTAAATCCCACATCTTAGTTTGTTCAACATAATATTGTGGGTTTCTTCGTGATAAAAGTCGAAGATTATTATGAACAAAAACCAAATCTTCTGCACGTTTTGGAGTTAATTTACTCTTTCTCATTGAGTTGACAAATGAATATGTACTCCAATTTCTTTCACAACAAGATAAAGAAGATTGTTGTCCAAATAATTTGAAAGTGATTTTTTGAAGCAAATGAGCACTTGCACCATGAATAGCCCACCAACACTTAGCTTCCATATTATACCTATTTACACAATACTTGGTAAAATATTAATATATATATAAAAATATGTTTATTAATTTCCAAACACAATTCAAATAATTGAAATTCTACCTATTATGAAGAGAATCTGAATCTGCAAAGTCTCCCATTTTAAGTGAGAAATTAGCAAATTCAGTATTGACTTTTGTGCGATCTTCTAAGTCTGGAAAAAATCTTTTGAAGCATTTAGTCCTCTCTCTAGAGATCTCTGCATCTTTATGTGGAGGAACCCTAGATGAATCTTCACTCGACCATCTGTCACTATAATACCTTCAATTTATAAAAATATAATTATTATGTTAGATTTTTTCATTCGTAAAAAATAATTGAACGTAAATAATAGAAATAAATATTACCTTGGATTTAATGAATGAGCCAAACAATGAAGAGGTGTATTATTCTTTGTCCAGCGATCAATTAGAATTATGTAAACCACGTCCCAAAAAGAAGATGGCTCATTTAATCTTTTGCCTTCTTGCTTATATATAACATTTTTCACATTTTCAATCAAAGAATCCCACATCTCATATACCAAATGGAGACACGGTTTATCTGTGTCACAAACTCTAATCATGTCATATATTGGTTCGGTAAAAGAGAGAATATAATCAATCTGACCCCACCAAAAGTCATCAAGAATCTTATCTTTTACAAACTTAGCTTTGTTTAGATCATCCTCACGGTAAGAAGACCATGCTTCACTAATCACCATCGATTGGAGACCACGCTTAATATGCTTAAACCTCTTAAGCATCACAATCACCGATGCAAATCTTGTTCCTGCAATTGAAAGTAATTTCAAATGAACAAATCTATTGAAAATTGCCAATCTCATAGAATGGTTCATAATGAAGTTCTTGATTTGCATGGCATCTCTATGAATATCAGTGATCCAACTACATTCTTTATAGGTGTCCCAATTACTTTCGATATTTTTTGCTGCACAAATATTTTTCAGTGCAAGATTGAGAGTATGAACAACACATGGTGTCCAATATATGTGTGGAAACAACCCTTCAATAATTTCTCCTGCACCTTTACAATTTCTAGCATTATCAGTGATCACTTGGACAACATTCTCATGTCCAACTTCATTTATAACTTCTTTCATCAACTCAGCAATGAAATACTTGTCCTTTACATTATCCGAGCAATCAACAGCCTTAAGAAACATTGGACCACTATCACTAATAGCAATAAAATTAATCAGTGGCCTCCTTTGTGAATCACTCCATCCATCACTTACGATGCTTACACCCTTTTTCCTCTAACTGAATTTAATTGGTTCTAACAATCTTTCCACATTTGATTTCTCTTGTGTAAGTAAAGTACTTCTTAAAGCATTATAACTTGGTGGTACATAACCTGATATCATGTGGTTGGCTGCAAATTTGAATGAACTAACAAAATAAGGGTTCCGAGCAATATTAAAATGCATACCTGCCGTATAGAACATTCTTGCTATCTCTGCATGTAGTTGATTACGATCTTCTATCTTAAAAGCCTTGTCGATAGTATATGATGAACTTTCAGCTCCGTATGTCTTTCTTTTCTTAAAATCAAACTCAGTAGCACTAGAAGAATGAGGTAAATGTACTTTTCTTGGTGCCAAATTTTCTAATCTTTTTTTAGCTTTTTCCTCCAAACTTCTCATCTCTGCCACATCACTAGATTTTACCTTTTTACAAGATGCAATTCCTTTTTGAGGAATTTTCAACAAGTGAGCTCTTACTCTTGTGTAAGTACCTTGTTTCTTTTCATGACAAAAATTACATTCCCAACTTACATTTCCTCCACCATCACCTTTTTTCTCTACTCGTTTGACATACCTCCAAAGAGGATTATTCCAATCATCATCATTTGACAAAGGTACGGTATCACTATCATTAACATTAGCAACTGAAGAATTCATAGCCAACAATTAAATTATCCACCTGTTCAATTCACAAACAATAAATATAAAATGATATTAAGTCGTAAATATCAATGAAAAAAATAATATATAAAGTAATTAAAAAATAGTAACACAACATCAATTATATACTTTATTAATTTATTAAAATGTAGTAATGCAATAACAAAAATAATATGTTGAAGTATGATCCTATTGCAAATAAGTGTGAATACAAATTTTGTATATTATAATCAATAGCAATTTAAATCGTGAATAGAAGATTTGTATATTATAATCAATATAAATTTTCCACGTACAAAGTGAAGAAAAAACAAAGTTAAGAAAAGTAAAAAAATAATAATTGGTGAACAGCTGTTTTGACTTTTCAATTGAAAACTAATCAAAACTATTTTGCTTTTTTTTTTCTTCTTTCTTTACACTGCTTGCTTTTTTCTTCTTTCTTTACAAATTGAAACAGAACGACTCAACGACAACGACGCCAACAACAAGCTCGCTTTGAACGATCAAGGAAAATCAGAACCAGCTCGCTTTGAACCCCACCAACACTATTTACGGTCAGCAATCAACATTCATAATTCATTCTTTTACTTTCCAATTTTCATCTATTATGCTTTTAATTTTTAAAACCTAAGTACCATAAAGATTTGAAATTGAGTGCGGGTGTTAAATTTTAATGTTATTTACCTGTAATTTTTGGAGTCTAAGCTGCTGCAGTTTTGTAGATTTCTCATATTTTAGATTTGCTTCTGGTTTTTTTTTTGGTTGTTAATGACGATTTCTAAGAGTTCAGTTTGTAATTTATACTAATTTGGAAAATATGAAAATTGAAAACCCTAAATACCAAAAATTAATGGTTATACGTTTCCAAATTTTTCAAAAACGTTTCCTAAAAATTTCCTAATATTTTATTATTATTATTTATTTTTGCTTATTCAGAAACGTTTCAGAAACGTTTCCAAACAAAGTAGTCTTCTCTTTATAATCTAAGTGCAAAACAAAGTATTGTATGCTTGAAGAAGTGTAATACAAAGTCCAGGACGGGGTCTTGCAAAGACATTGTTCAAATAATTTTTTATTATTTATTTATGTTTAACTCTTATAAAGGAAACAAGATGTCGCAGATTTAAATTTTAAGAGATTTATTTTGGATTTAAGTGGGATGGGAGTGCATTATTTAAGAAAGAGAGTTAAATCTTTCTTAATTTTCAAAAAAAAAAAAGTAATTTTTTTCTTTTATATTAGTTGGATCCAAACTTAATTTTCATCCATTTTCATTAAACTTATTATTATTTAAAAAAAAAAAAACACATGTGAAATTTTATCTCTAACAGATTTATTGCGTTTTTCTATCATGCATCTATAAGATAAGAAATATATCAATAAAAATTTACATTTAGTGATATGAATGTAAAATTACCAAGAACGATAAGGAATGAATAAAAAAAAAGAAATAAAAAATTAAACAACACTCCACGCGCTTATGGGGTCCGTGTTTAATTTTTTTCTACTTTGTTTTAAAGATAAATATATCCCAAAATATAAAGAGCCTTATGAAAAAATTATATACTATTGATCTATAAATCATAAGTTTTAAAACATGATCGATTGTTGATATGTTTCAACCAAAAAAATAGGTAAAAAATGACACTTATATTTATAAGAGAATAGTAATTTCAAACTAGTCATTTTCAAATATCATATCTCTTTTATTCGGACGCCAAATCACAATCTGTAAAAATACGCATACATTTAATATACATAACCAACAATTTTCATAAGCAAACCTCACTCAAATTCGGACTTATGTAAGGTCGAAATTAGCCCTAAAATTTTTATGTCACATATACTTTATATTGACATTTGTTGTACTCACATTTGTTATAGTCACATTGGTGATTGAAAATTGCATTATGTATGTTTTAGTCACATTACTTACTTTCAGTCACATTATTTACCTCATCCACATTGTCGACTATTAGTCATATTGGGCACAATCACAATAATATTTTACTTAAGTCAAAAAGAACTAAGTCATATTCATTTTTACCCACAATCACAATGTGACTATTAGTTGGGTGATTGACAATTTAGTCATGGTTATGTCTCAGTCAGATTGTCAGACCTCATTTATATTGAACATAGTCGTAATTATAACACCAGTGACATTACCGATCCTCAGTCACATTTGTAATCTCAGTCAAATTAGCTGACTTTAGTCACATTGCTGACCCTTCAGTCACATTGAGCACAACCATGATTGTGACCTCGGATATATTACCGACACTCGGTCACACTTGTGACCTCAGTCATATTAATTATCTCAATTTTATTGTTGATCATTAATCACATTACTGACCCTCACACATATTAAGAACAATCACATTTATGACATCGGTCACATTGTGACTGTATTTTTTTTACCTACAGTTACAAAATGACTGTCAATTAAGTATGTGTCTGAGTGTGTATTTAATTAGACATAGTCACACTATGACTATAAGTGGTTTTACCCGCACACATAAGACCATAGAGTAATTAATATTAGTGTGTTTTATTAAATTGATGTAATGCCCAAAGATGAGATTAGTGGATTAAAATATATTTGGGTTTACACACCTCTTTTTTTAAAGCAAAATATTAAATTAAATTTATTTTGATTTTTTTTTTTACTTTATAAGGGTTTATGGGAAAAAAATGAGAAAAAAAAATAGATCAGACCACTTATTAATAAAACAAAGATTGAAGAATAATAAATAAGGATTAAAGGCTAATGAAACTAAAAATCTTAGGATTAAAGAATCAATAAGTTAAGAGGTAGTTTTTCTATAATAAGTAATGAGAGAAATATGTTTTTTTTTTTTTAAATTTCTATTAAAAAAATAAATTGTCTTATGTAGGGTTTGAATTCTTTATTTTTAATAAATGTTTATCATACATATATAGAAATAAGATATGACGGACATATTTTAAATTATTTTTTTAAAAAAGTAAAAGAAAGAGATAGATACGAAGTTAAAATTTTTAAATCCAATTTAAAATTTTATCTTCTTACTTTTCAAGATTTAATATAAGGTGACAGGCTAAATAGAATTATTGAATACCATATACTTCCTCACGATCTAATAAGTTAAGTAACAAGTTAATTAAAGTTACTTGAATAAACGATAAACTCTACAAAACGAAGCACCAAGCGCGCAAAATTGTAGAGAATATGAAAAATATGAATATAATTAATTTAATAGTCTCCCTACTTTTATTTGAATTTTCATTTATGTCACCACTTAAAGATAAGATATTATTAAATGACCACGCCGTTAGTAATTAAGCATACATACGAAATATATGCATTGCGGAATTTTAAAAAAATTTTCAACTTCATATTAATTTCAGTCATATTAATCAAACATATTAATTCCCATGTCAAGATGATACAAATTAGCATGTTTGTACTAAAAAGTTATTTAACCCAAGGGTTGTTGCTTCAATGGTAAAGGTTTTGGACTTGAGTGGTTTGATCCCTCTCAGGTTCAAAGTTTGAATCCCACTAGATGTATTTTCCTGGGGTCATGCCCCCTGGTGTGAAAAGCCAGCGACTTACCCTGATCTGTGTTGGGAAACTTCTGAGGGCACGGGGCACAGGTCTCGGGGATTAGTCGAGGTGCGCGTAAGCTGGCCCGGACACCCCGGTTATCCCAAAAAAAAAAAAAAAAAAACATATTAATTCCCATGTCAAGATGATACCAAATTAGCATGTTTGTACTAAAAAGTTATTATGTAACATTATATATGTTTGTATAATTGCATAGGAAGATTTTAATACAGTTTAGGATATTTGCGAGCATGAGTTCGGAAATCTGCTATCACCAATTGAAAGATCAACAAATAGAACAAAACATATTAAATAATTAGTCACCAATTAGCTCTATTTAACAAAAAAAAAATATACAATAAGTTTTGATTTTTTATTATATCTTTATAATACCTTACATTTTAGTAAAATATGACATCTCTATAATGAAATATAGTAAAATATTAAACCATGATATTTCATGTATCCATTTATTATTTCTAAATTTATGAATAGTGAAAAGATATGATAACCTTAAATAAAATAAATAAATAAATAAGTTCTAAATACAGTTAGCACCGTTCATTCTCACATATATTTTTTTTCCTCTGTTGTTGAAACATTGACATGAGCATGAAGTATGACTAGTTGGCACAATGGAGCCACATAAATTTGAGAAAAATTTATATAAGACCGTCTTTTAGGATCATTCAATTAATGAATGTTGTTGATGGTATTTTCAAGCACTATGATATTTAAGCAGTACGGCAGGGGTAAAAGGGTAACTTCCTTCTTGATCGAGACCATTAATGCCGACCCGACCATTAGATGTTCCATGCGCCAACGGTAAGGGGCCGAGCACTTGATGATCGGTGACTGATCGATTAAGCTCGGATAACCAGGCATTATCAGATCGATAACAGTATTCTTAGTTCAGAGGACCATTGTGACCGACCTCGTAAAGACCGAGAAGATGGCGAGATATGTTACAGGTGATAAGTCATCCTATTTTTACGGGATAAGATAATAAATCATCTTATTTTCATGGGATAAGATGATAAGTCAGTGTTCTTATAGGATAAAGATAGAAGCGAAGGTAGTTTCGGCCAAGAGGTCTTGTGGAAAGGGAAACCGTCTCTTTGCTAGTATAAATGGGAGGGGAAAGCATACTTGAAAGGGGGCTAGTAGATAAGAAAACAAGAGAGAATTTAGACCTGTAAACATAAAAAACAGATCGGCCGAGCATATTTCAGTAATAAAATATCACTCGTTTTGCGCCCGTGGATGTAGGTTAGATCTGATCCGCCGAACCACGTTAAATCCCTTTGTTGATTGGTGTGTTCATCTATCTTTTGCCAAATTTACTTTTGGTTTCCCATAACAAAACAACAGTTGCAGGAGGATTGTCTCGGAAGCAAAGAGCCCTTATTGCCCCCGAGACTAAAATCAGTCGTCAACAGTTGGCGCCGTCTATGGGAAATCCAACAAAAAGCAGCTCGCGTAGTAAGACGATGGCAGAAGGTGGAAATCACCGGTCGTCGGGGAGTTCAACAACATAATGGATGGAGAAAATGAAGGAAAATATGAGGAAAGATATGAAGGAAAATCAAATCCTTTTGAAATCCATGACGGACAGACTGGAGAGGATGGAAGAGATGAATAATGAAATACTTGAAGTCGGAACCAGTCGGATGAGAGGTGAAATAGCGGAAGGAAAAAGGGTTGCAGATGTGAGTGAAGACAATGAACCCAAGAGGAAAGACCCCTACGGGATGAAGTCCGTAGTGGTAGAAAAAGATTTACAAGCGGAGGATATGTGGGAAGAAGAAGAGGGGAGACAGTTGCCAGATTCTTCCTATGATAGCCCACGCGACACCAGAAATGGAGATAGGAAGCATGGTGAAACTGGACGGGAAATCTCATGTCACGGGGAACGCCGCACCCAGGGTGACAGACGCGAGGAAGGCCGCATGGGGTGGCATGTAACACAGATGGCAACAGAAGAGCTTGGTTAAGAAAAGAAATGACCAAATTGGGGGTGAACCTCAAAACTGATACGGGAGATGCTCGGGACGGCGAGGTTGAATCTCCCTTCACAGAAGAAATAAGGTCGGTAAAGTTCCCAAGACGATTCAACATGCCGTCCTTGACACCCTACAAAGGCCATACTGATCCAAAATCCCATATTGAAGGTTTTTTCTTATTGATGGAGGTCCAATGAGTGATAGAGGATGCCATTTGCAAAGTATTCCCCCTAAACTTGGGTGGGCTGCCATTCTGTGGTTCAGAAGTCTAGCCCCAGGGAGCATCGGTAGCTTCGCGCAACTTAGAAAGTCATTTGTTCGGCACTTCAAAGGGGCCTACGTCCCAAAGAAGACAATTGGGGAATTAAGGCTCATGAAGCATGGGACGATGAGCCCCTGAAGGCTTTCATTGAACGGTACCATAACATGGTGCTCGAGGTCGAGGGATATGAGTCGCTCGAGGCCTTGGAAAGTTTGAATGAGGCCTTAAAGATCGGAAAGCTGTGGACCCACCTGAGGATCCAGGATACACCAGATTATGCCACCGCTCTGAAATAGCCCGGAGTGGAAGTTTGTTTTATTGGAAAATGAGGAGAGAATCTCCCGGAGGGGGACAGCTATAAGAGAAAGGACGATGAGGGCAGAAGCTCCTCGCAGGCCAGATAGGGAATTCAAAAAACCACCCCCGAGGCGAAGGGAATCCAAGCCGATACCTCGGAATGACCAGGAAAAGAGAATTTCGGCCCAGGTGAACCATGTGGCCGGGGAAGAGGCATATATTCCTTTGAATAAACCGTTGGGGCAAATCGTCATGGAAATCCAGGAAAATGGCCTCTTGATAGAGCCTGACTTCAGAAGATTCCCACCGGACATGAGGAATAAAAAATCCTATTGCATGCATCATAATTTGAATGGACATACAACAGACGAATGCAAAGACTTGCGGGAGCAGATGGAAGACCTGGCGCGGAATTGGTACTTGAATAACTATATAGACCATGAAGTTATGGCGGCCAGGGAGAGATCACATTGCCGATAGGTGAATATCATTGCAGGGGGAAGACACTGGCCGGGGACTCTAACCGTTCAAGAAAAAACTATAGTCGGACTCGGGGGTCGGAGGTGTTAGAAACAGAACGGGCCTCGGGAATACAAGACGGTCGGTCAGTGCTAGTAATGTTCACGGATGAGGATGCTCGAGGGGTGAGTTTCCCTCACGATGATGCATTAATAATCAAGGCGATAATCGGCGGTTCTTATGTAGACAGAATCCTAGTGGATCCCGGGAGTGCAGTAGATATAATCTCCAATGAGGCTTTGGATGACCTTGGGGTGGAGTATGCGACTCTAACCGACGATGAGACTCCCCTATACGGCTTCGGGGGCTCGACGGTCGTTCCATTATGATGAATTTCACGGTGGTGGATTGCATGAGCAGTTACCGAGCCATTGTTGGTCGGCCTTTCATGATGAAAATAAAGGCTGTAATGTCTTGCTATTACTTGAAGTTAAAGTTCCCTACCCGGGACGGGATTGAAATTGTGTGCGGGAGTCAGAAGGTGGCTCAGAGCTGTTTTGCCACCCTCTCAAGGGAAACCCTATGCATTGAAGTGGGTACCCGGAAAAGGAAAGGAATGAAGACGGGGGAGAGACAAGTAAGGATCCGGGTCACCGGCCAAAGAAAGTTGCCCGGCTAGGGGCGGTCGAAGAATTAGAGATGATAGAGTTTTTCGGACCTGGGAAAAATGTAAAAATAGGGGAAGACTTAGACGAGATCCTGAAACAGGACCTACTGAAGTGTCTAAAGGAGTACCCGGACGTCTTTGCATGGGGGCACGACGATATGCCCGGGATAGATCCGAAGTTTATCAATCACCGTTTGGCAGTAAATCCATCCCACAAACCGGTCAAGCAAAAAAGAAGAATCTTTAACGAGGAGCGGTGCAGGCAGTGGCTGCCGAGGTAGAAAAACTGTTGAAAGCTGGTTTTATCAGAGAAGTGAAATACCCGGAGTGGGTATCGAACGTGTTATTAGTGAAGAAACCCAATGGAAAGTGGAGGATGTGCATGGATTTCACCGACCTCAACAAAGTTTGCCCGAAAGACAGCTTCCCACTTCCAAAGGTAGATCAGTTGGTGGATTCGACGGCTTACCATGAGCTACTAAGCTTTATGGATGAATTCTCGGGATATAACCAAGTCAAGATGCATCCTAGGGACGAGGAGAAAACGACTTTTGTTACCGATCATGGGCTTTATTGTTATAAAGTGATGCCCTTCGGATTGAAAAATGATGGGGCAACCTTTCAGAGGCTGGTGAACAAGATTTTTAGGCCACTTATCAGCACATCAATGCTGGTATATATTGATGATATGATAACAATGTCTAAGGAGTCAGGTTGTCACGTGGCTGATCTGAAGCAAACCTTTGAATTACTAAGGAAGCATAACTTAAAGCTCAACCCGGAGAAGTGTGCTTTCGGAGTGGCCTCAAGAAAGTTTTTGGGCTATATGATAAGCTCCCGAGGCATAGAAGCAAATCCACAGAAAATCCAAACCGTTCTGGACTTAAAGTCTTCCATGACGGTAAAGGAAGTGCAAAGCCTGACCGGCAGGGTGGCCGCACTAAATCGATTTATTTCCCGAGCAACCGACAAGTGCCACACTTTCTTCAAAGTCGTCAAGAGGGCAAAAAAGGAAGTCAACTGGACGCCAGAATGCGAGGAGGCCTTCCTGCAGTTAAAACAGTACATGACGCAGCCCCCATTTCTAGCAAAGCCATCCCCATGTGAGACCTTATACTTATATTTAGCTGTTTTGGAGCATACAGTAAGTTCAGTATTAGTGCAAAAAGCTGATAAAGTTCAAAGGCCAGTGTATTATGTTAGTAAAGCTTTATTAGATGCTGAGACCAGATACCCAACGCATGAGCTGGTCACCTTGTCGTTAATCACTGCGGCCCGGAAGTTACGACCTTACTTCCAGGCCCATCCTATTGGGGTTTATACCGATTATCCTTTGAGGCAGATTCTGCAGAAACCGGAGGTCTCGGGCAGGTTAGTGAAATGGTCGGTAGAGTTGAGTGAACACGATATTTCTTACCTCCCAATGGCAGCGGTAAAAGGGCAGGCTTTGACGGACTTTATTGCTGAATTCACAGAATCTCAGATTTTGACCGTTGGGGAAGATAAATGGGAGTTGTCGGTAGACGGATCGGTCAGCTCCACAAGGTAATGGGGTTGGAATCGTATTGAAAAAGATAAAGGTGAAGAAGTATTGTACACCTTGAGATTCACCTTCGAGGCCACAAACAATGAGGCGGAGTATGAGGTAATTTTAGCCGGTTTAACTATGCACAGTGATGGGTGTGTTGGGGTTGGTGCTCAGAGCGCCAATTCCCGGTTGTATTTCTTTATGAATACTTCTGTAAAACATTATTATTATGAATAATATATGCATTTTCTATAATATAATGTATCTTTTAGTATGGTAAAGACGTAATGACCTTAGAATGATTAGTCATGGTACTGTTGCAAAAGCGTCGCAACTGACATTGAGTAGTATCATGACGTTGTCATTCTTAGACAGTTTCTGGTCAAGGTTTACACTAATTGGTCAGTATAGTAAACCTGTTGAGACCGGTACACATCGTATACTGGAATATATGATTCCAATGGTTTCTCAATGAACCATCAGTCTTAGAGACTAGTATAGACGTGTGGGTGTTTATAGCGGATAAACACGGAACGACTCACCGAAAATTCTTATTGGATGGTACACCAACGTCAATAAGAATCTTCTCGGGTTGAGTAGCACTTGTGATTCTTAGACTTGAGATGTCATTGTGGGCACATGAGACATCTTCTACACTTAGATGGCAGTCACGTCACCGATCTATTTAGATCAGACCTCCGCATGTTCGTTGGGTGTAGATAGATCCTCAGGGTGTCCTATGTGTGTCAAGATAGGATCCGTCAGTTCTGTGTATCAGAGCATAGGTAGTCCACATGATTAGCAATCAGATAAAACCATGGGCCCGTGGTACAGTTTAGAAACTAGTTCTAAACATTCTTTTTAAGATTGCTAATAGAATAGTCGACTGGATAATCCCCATAGAGATTTGACGTTTACATCTATATCTCTGGGATATATCCGGATATCTGTGACGGAGGAATTATACATTTACCATGACCTCGACCTGTATGATTCAGCGAGTTTATCTGTGATCGTCATAATTTACGGGTGGATAAATTATGGACACGAAATTGGATTTCGTGACGGATATTTCTGAATCTAGAGAGTCTCAATAATGAAATATACTCGTAGAGCACTAGAGCAACACTTATAAATAATGTTGATTATTTATAAAGTCGTTTAAAGGTTAAACGCAAAATACATGCTTAGGGACCCAATAGTCTTTTCCTTAATTATTGTGTATTTACATTTAATACTTGATTAATTTAAATACACATTAATTAATAGTCAAATTGAGATATTTGACTAATATCATAAATGTATATATGTATTTAATATTTAATGTAAATATAATACATATATTTAATATATTTGTATTTAATTAATTAATTAATTAATTAATTGTTAAATGATTAAATTAATTAAAATATAAATATCTTAAGATTTAGATATTTGATTAAATGGCTAAGTTGCCTTTGTTGGCTTAATTAAAATATCTATAAAGTGTTTATTAGATATTTTAACAAGTTGATCAAATTAAAACCAAATGAAATTGAAATTAGTTTTGTTGTATTTGCCTTTACCATTTTCGGCCAAGGCCATTTCTTGGCAAGTATAAATTGTTTTCATTTCATTTTGGTAAATTAACCTAATACACTTTACAAACTCCATTAAAAAGAAACAAAAGAAGCTTGTGAGGAAGAAGAAGAAAAACAAAGAGAAAATCAAAGAAAGCTTAAGATTTAGTAAGTTTCTTCAACCTACTATTAGAAGGGAAAATGTTCCTTAAGATCTAGGCTACATCTTGTGATATTCTCATGTTATTCTTTTCTTTATTCTTTGTGTTTTTGATGAATGGAAGTTTGGTGAAAGTGTTGAGCATGTATGATGATGGAAGCTTGTGACTAGTGTAGTTATAAATGTTCTTTTATGGTTTGGAAACTTTGTTGCTAATCTAGAGTTTTTGACCCACTCATAAATGACCTAGATTTGATCTATAGTTATTTCATTGTGTTGAGACTTTAATTGGATGGAAGAATGATGATTAAAGTAATTGATTTAACCAATTTGGTCTAATTTGTCTAATTTGAAGAAATTAAAAAATTAGGGTTTAAGACCTTATCCAAATTTGGTGCTTTTCATTTATGTTGTGTATAAGGATGTGTATATGATGCATATAAAGTTTCATGTTGATTGGATTTCATTTGGATGTGTCTTGAAGCATGAAAGTGCAAAATGCACAATAATGAACCCTTGTGAGGCTCTCGGCCAAATGGAAGAAATTGGGGATTTATGTTGCCTTTGGTGTTTTGACATTTAGGACCTGTTAAGTTCATCTTAAAAATAATTTAGAATCATCCAAAATTGATTTGAACAATTTCGGACTAAAATGAACAAGATACCAAGTGTAAGGGCAATTCGGTAAATTCACATGAATATGATTTATTGAATTTTATTTCATAATTTGATTATTGGGTAATTAAATAAATATTTTTATTTAATGAATTCGAGAAAAAGTTTTGAAATCGAAAAATTTGATTTTCCACCGTTTCCGGTGCGTTACCGGATTTAGCCCCTAAAACCCTTACAGGGTGTTCACGATGTAGTTGTGAGAAGTGACTCACAGCTGGCCGTTCAGCAGCTGAAGTGATAGTTCCAAGCCAGGGATAGTTCCAAGCCAGGGAGCCAAGTATGATATCATATTTGGCTGAGGTAAAAAGGTTGGTGGGAAAAATGGGGAACGTGCATTTTGAGCAAATCGGCCGGGAAAACAACTATGAGGTAAACTCTATAGCACGGCTCGCATCTTCAACAGGTCGGAAAATCCTAGAATAGTCTCTCTAATCTGCCTCCGAGAAAAAGCGTGGGAGAGCTCGAGGTAACGGATTTGGATATGGAAAGCGAATCTTCATGGATGCAACCAATCAGGAGATATTTTGAGACTAGGGAGACACCCGAAGATAAGAAGAAAGCCAGGAAGCTGAAATTTAAAAGCACCAAGTTTTCCCTGATCGAATGAGTGTTATACCGAAGGGGCTATACGGTACCCCTTGACCGGCATAAACATAAACGTAAAACGCAAGCGCACGTATCGTTCAAGTAGTATAAAAATATCGATCCCACGAGGACCTAATAACTAATCTATTAATTTTATGAGGTCAAATTATTACTAGTATCTAACAGGTTGTTTGATTGATTTGAAATGGTGACGATTCTAAATTCAAAAGCAAGTAAATAAAATTGTTCGAAAGTAGATTTTAAGAAAATTCAATATTAAAAACTATCTAGGGTTGTGATTTCTTTTAATATCATTTTAAATATGAAGTGGTTATCTTAAAGTTGGGTAATATATTGATTTATTAACCTAGAACACTAAATTATGTGTAAGCCTTTATCGATGGTCAGACACAAATACCATGTTTAACCCAATTGAACCATATGTCTATGTCAACCAAATTATCTGGATTCATTAAGTTTAAGTTTCAATTATGGCTACCCCCGCCCGACAGGTATACCTATCCTGTAAGGAAATCTATTAAAGGGTTATCTATCCTCAAGGAAGATCGTGGGTTATTGAGTCTAAGGCTGAAACCTAAAATTCCTATGTCTAGTTCATTTTAGATTTACCATATCAATTTTATTAATGGCCAGTTAATAAAAAAGCATTAAGAATTTAAGAGTAAGACTCAATAAATAAATCTTTATATTACACAAACTTTATTCTAACCCCTTATAAACCGGTGATATTAAAAGTCATCACAACCCCAGATAACTAATTTAGTTACAACACATAACTAGGGCTAGTAAAAACTTTGAAAATAAAAGACATAAAGTAAAAATGCGATAAAGTAAATACTGAAAAGTAAATTACAATAAAATAAAATGCTAAGGTAAAAGGAATTACTTTTACTACTACTAATTTAGATATCTCTCATAATATAATATATAAACTTGTGATAATATTACCAACCGACCAATCTGGCGGTATCCTGATTAAGTCAAATTAAGTCCAACCAGCCATTAAGGCGGTAATTTTTGTCCATAAACCAGCCATAAAGGCGGAACCAAAATTAAATTACCAACCGACCAATCTGGCGGTATCCTTGATTAGTCAGGTTTAAACCAGATTAAAATTAAATTACCAACCGACTAATATAGCGGTATCTTTTTTAAGTCAAATTTTAAATAGTGAATATATTATTTTTAAGGGAGATTAATCTAAATAGCAATAGTAAAAAAATTATCTTTCACCCTAGCTGAGGAAGTTACCTCCTCATGGTGAATAGTAAAAACTGTAAAAAGTAAGAAAGTAAATTACTATTATTACAGAACGTAATTAAAATTAATTACAAAACTAAAAAAAAAAAAAAAAAAAACTAAAAAATAAAAGAAACTAGAGAGAGAAACTCCTTCTTTACATCAAAGAGATGAGAGAGAGTGGTGCATCTGAAACTGAAATTTCACGCTCTATTTATAGGCATCAGCAAGGGTCGCGCGTCGCAACGCCCAGCTCGCGTCGCGACGCCAGTTATGTCAACGTGGCACGCTGTGGTTCGTCGGTTGAGATTCTGGATAAGGTGATAAGGTGACATGTGGCGAGGTAAGGTGACACGTGGCGATGTTGTTGGAGACTCAATTATTGTGACACGTGGCGGCTTCTGATTGGTCGGTTAGATTCTTATCCGCCACGTGTCAGATAAGGATTAGAGAAACAATAATTGATGCTGACGTGGCACTGACGTGGCGGTGACGTGGCGACACGTGGGAAAGGGACTGTCGGCATTGTAGGATTGTGACACGTGGCACTTCTTGATTGACTGATGATGACGTGGCGGTGAGGTGGCATGTTGACTCGGTCAACCTGGTGATGTGGTTGATGACGTGGCAATGACGTGGAGTGACACGTGGCACACGTGGTGATGGTGACTGTCGGCATCGTAGGATGCTGATACGTGGCACGGCGCATGTTAGCAGATCGGCTGTGATGGTGACACGTGGCACGACGCACGTTAGCGAAGTCAAACTTTTCTCAGATTCTGAAACGTGGACCCGGCGCACGTTAGCACTGTTCGGCGCACGTTAGGCGTCGCGACGCTGAAGTTCTTGGCGTCGCGACTCGGGAAATTACCAAAATGCCTTTTTCGTCCAATTTTCACTATTTTGGCCCAAATCACCTCCAGAGTGTCCTGAAACTTTATTTATCTACAAAATAACATAAAACACATCAAAATATTCACAAAACTCAAGAAACTGTACAAAATATTAGGTTAAATGAGTTGGAAATAGTGATAGATTTACCACTCATCACCCCTCCTGAGATGTTTAGCAGAAGAGGAGGCTTACTATGTGCTCAGGGAAATTCATGCAGGAATCTGTGGGAGTCACGCCGGAGGACAATCAATTGCATTTAAAGCTTTAAGGCAAGGGTTCTACTGGCCAACCATGCATCATGACGGTATGAAGGTGGCCCGGAAATGTGAAGGATGCCAGAAGAATGCCAATATCCACCACCAGCCAGTAGAGCAGTTAACTACCTTGTCCAGTCCTTGACCGTTCGCCCAGTGAGGGCTGGATATCATCGGACCGATGCCGATGGGGCGAGGGCAAGCGAGGTACGTCATTGTTGCCATAGATTATTTCACCAAATTGGTGGAAGCCGAACCCCTATCCGCGATCACAGGGAAGAAAGCTACGGAGTTTTTAAAGAAAAATATTATCTGCAGGTTCGGAATTCCTCAGGCCGTCATCACCGATAACGGAAAATAGTTCGATAGAAAAGGCTTCAGGAAGCTCTGTGAAGACCTCCAAATCACCTTAAGATTCGACTCACCTGCCCATCCCAAGTCTAACGGGCAAGTTGAGGCGACAAACAAGACCATTAAGGCAAATCTTAAGGCTCGGCTCGGAGCTTGCAAGAGCTTATGGGTCGAGGAGTTACCGGAAGTGTTGTGGGCGCACCGGACGACCTGTAAGGATTCCACAGGGGAAACTCTATTTTCCTTATCATACAGATGCGAAACGGTTATTCCAGCAGAGATCGGAATGACTACCCACAGGTAGACCCGGCCACGGTTCCGGTTCCGGAACCGAACCGGAATGGGACCGGTTCGGTTGGGGTTCCACCCCAACTCGAACCGGTCCGAACCGGTGGAACCGTACGGTTCCACCGGTTCGGACGGTTCCAACCGGAACCGTTCGGTTCCGGTTGGAACCGTCGGGTTCCTGTTGGAACCGTAGGGTTCCAACAGGAACCCTAAGGCCCCCAACGGCTAGTAGCCGTTGGGGGCCTTATTAGTTATTCCCCCAACGGCTACTGCCGTTGGGGGATGCAGGGAGCCGTTTGGCTCCCTGCCAAACGGCTCCCTGCCAAAAAAAATAAAAATAAATAAAATTATAAATTTTTTTTTATTATATAAAATAAAAATTACTAATGTACCCCTAATAACGGTAATAAAACGGTTATATTTAGGGGCATTTTTGGTATCAAAAAAATTCTAAAATTCTATAAATAGGATTCATTTTTCATAATTTCATTACACCAATTTCTCAACTCTCTCATTTTCTATAAATCTCTTATTCTCAATCTTACTTCAATACAATTCTCTTATTTTAGTTGTTAATTAATTTGTTATCACATTCGGCATTCGCATCGCAATTATTCAAATGGCAAGCTCATCCGAGAACATAATGTCAAATATGCCAACCCAAGAGAGCGGCCCTAGTGTCAGTGCACAATCACGGAGAAGAGAAGTTAAAGCTCGGTCCTCGGATATTTTCAAAATTCATTTTAATTTGGAACGCCTAGAAGATGATTCACAACGAGCAGTTTGCAACTATTGTGGGGTTATCTACAAATTTTCAGGTGGATATGGCAATATGATCAAGCACATGGAAAAACATCATCCGGTTGAATTTGGCATTGATACGACGCAAACTCAAATGGCCAGGTACGCATCATCAAGTAGAGGTACGAGTGCTTTAGATTTATTTAAATATTCTGATGCAAAAAATAGAGAGGAATTTGCGAAATTAACTTGTATGGCACATCTTTCTTTAAGCTTTGGTGAAAAACTTCATTTTACTAATTACGTGCATAATGCTTTAAACCCTTCTGCATGTAGAATGACTCGAAACACAACAAAACGTCATATTTTTAAATTATATAAAGATGGTAAAATTATTTTAAATGAAATATTTAAAGAGATGAAAGGTCGTATTTCTGTATGTTCTGATATTTGGAGTGATCATTGGCAAACACATTCATACATGGGTGTGACTTGTCATTGGATTGATGCATCATTTACCATGCAAAAACGACTAATTGCATTTAGAGTTTTTGATGACCAACATACTGCACATAATATTTATAGAATGATGAAGGTAATTTTTGATGAATATGGTTTAGGAGAAAAAATTTTAACAATTGGATTTGATAATGCATCTGCAAATACTGCATCCATCAATGATTTAAAAGAAATATGTCAACCAAATTTAGGGGGTCGGTTTTTTCATATTCGTTGTACATGTCATGTCCTCAACTTATGTGTGCAAGACGGTCTAAAATTATTATCACCTTTCCTTGATCCAATTAAAACGGCACTTAACTGTATTTGGTCATATTCTCAAATTAGGAGAGAATGGACCAAGTTTTGTAAAATAAATGGTATTAAACCGATTAAATTTTCAAGAGATGTTCCAACACGTTGGAATTCTACTTATTTTCTTTTATGTCAAGCATTTCAATACAAAGATGCATTATGTAGTTTTTTTTCTCAACATGTTCAAAATATCACACTTTATCCTAGTCAATGGGATATTTGTGAAAAAATTTTAGATATTTTAAAAGTTTTTAATGATGCTACTTTAGTTTTTAGCGGCGTTTATTATCCTACAGCACATTTATTTCTTCTTGAGAGTTTAAATATTGTTGGCACTCTCGATGAGCATGTTGACAGTAGCGATCCTAATGATATTGTTTTGTTAGAAGCCATTACTGTTATGAAGGTAAAATGGTTAAACTATTTTAGAGAAATTCCTTTACTTTATCTTATTGCTGCTGTTTTTGATCCTAGATTTAAATTAGAAGGTTTGAGTGGTGCTTTACAAGCTTATTATGGTTATTTAGGAATATTAGATGAAATTGACATTACTAGATTAATGACGAAATTAAGAAATGATTTAATTGAGTTATTTAATGATTATATTGTAAGATATAACTTAGGAACATTAGGTCAATCTAGTAGTAGCGAACCGGTAATTCAAACAAGACTTAGCGCAGGGGATCGTTGGTTATTGCAACGAAATAAAAAAGCTAGGGATACGACAACTAATAACCCTGAATTAGATAATTATTTATCTACAAATTTTGAGTTTTCTAATGAAAGTTTATGCAGTAAAAATTTTAAAATCCTTGAATGGTGGAACCGGCATCAAAATATATATCATGTTTTATCTATTATTGCTAAAGAGATCTTGGCAGCACCTATTTCCACCGTTGCGGTTGAGCAAGCCTTCAGCTTGGGAGGTAATATATTGGAAGCTAGGCGATCTTCATTACATCCAAGCACTCTAGAAGCAACAGCTTGTGTGGATGATTGGACTCGAGCTGATCTGAGACAACAAGAAGATGCCCCCGATGATTGTGAAGATTTGTTCGATAATGCTTCTGCAACAAGTGCAAGCGGAACCGGAGCCGAAGGATCAACCGATAATGATGATTGATAATTGTAAAATTATAATTTACAAAGGGGATATGTCTAAAAGACTAAAACTTGTAATGGAACTACGTGAGCTTTGATTCCTCTCACCCTTGGAGGATACGTAGGCAACTTAAATATTTAAAAATTTAAGCTCAAGCTCTTCAATGTAATAAAATTTTTTTTTTTAAATTTAATCTCATTTTTTTTTATTTAAATTAATCAAAAAAAAAAAATATTTACCGAACCGAACCGGAACCGAAAGGTTCGGTTCCGGTTCGGTTTTCGGTTCCGGTTCCACTTAAGTGTGGAACCGGAACCGAACGGATTTAACCGGTTCGGTTCCGGTTCCACACTTGTGGAACCGGTAACCGGCCGGTTCGGTTCGGTTCCGAACCGGAACCGAACCGCCGGCCGGGTCTACCCACAGGGTCCGGTATTTTAAGGACGGGCAAAATGAAGAACTCATCAGAAGTCATCTCGACCTGATCGAAGAAAAGAGGGAGAAGTCGGCTATGAAGGCAGCAATCTATCAGCAAAGAATGGCCCGTTTCTACAAAAAAAAAGTTCGGACCTGTTTCTTTTTTCCAGGTGACTTGGTATTGAGAATGGTCACCTTGAACACTCGAAGGCCGGAGGAAGGCTCGTTAGGTGCCAAGTGGGAAGGGCCCTATAAAATTGTGGAGGTGGTAAGACCGTGTGTCTATCTTTTGGAACAGCTAGATGGCACACGGTTAAGGAAGACTTGGAATGCCGAGATGTTGAGAAAGTACTTCTAGTAGATTTTTCTTTCTTTCTTTTTTAACAACCCGACAAGGGTTAGAAGCTCGATATAAAGTCTTCTCGAAATGTCCCGCAGAGAGTTGTAGGAAAGGCAGTAGGTCCCCGAATATGAATAAAACTTTCTCTTTTCAATTAAGAAAATTTTCACTCGCTTTTTTTAATTAGACTTGAAAGTCATATTCAATATTTTGGGGATATACTCGGTGCGAAGGGATGATCCGAGGTTAGGAAATCCACCAAACCCGTGGCACACCAATCATAGGTGATTTCATCAAAACCTCGGGCAGAAGTGCTCCGACCTAACTTCTTTTCAATTTTAAGGATCAGGGCTGCGTCAAGGGATGAAGTGCACATGAGAGGCATGCGAACCCCTCGTGGCGGTATCAAACCCCCGAGGACCGGAGCATAAATACCCCATGACTCATATTTTTGAGGAGGAGCTCGGGATGGTAACCGCGGGGAGGGAGTGCCCATGTGGAACCAAGTCAGCAGTATCACCTCAGAGAGGCGACTACGGGGAGCGTGTTCCCGTAGGTTTGGCTTAACCGCTCGGATCCGAGAGAAGCATAGCACGAGGATGGATTATGCCATCGTGGCGTATGCATGCTCCAGCATTGCCCAGCGTAATGGGGAGCCCTCGTACTATATGCAGGTTCCATAGTAGCCTGTCATAAAGAGGAATGTGCCCTTACATGCTAGGACGCTCTTTGATCCGTATCTCGGCTCGTCGGGACGTTGAATTGTAAGATTCAGAATTATGTTTTGGAGACCTCGGACAAGACGATGTCTCAAGGTATCCGAGTTGTTATTTACTGTTACAAAGTTTCTTCGTTTTGGGGTATGTGCTAAGTCACCTCCCACTTTTTACCCGTTTTACTTTATTCCGATTTTTCTGTTTTATTTTTCGCTGGTCTGGCTAGGGGACGCCTGCGCTAGAGTTAGCCGAGCCTCGAAGGTTGATTTTCTTTCCTTCTGTGTAAGTCTTGATTAACATTCGGTTCGGGGCTGGATTCGTTCCGCCGAGGCCATTATGGTTTACATTCGGCTAGGGGCTGGACTTCGTTCCGTCGAGGCCGCTTGGTTATTCGGCTCGGGGCTGGATTTCATTCCGCCGAGGTCACTTGGTTATTCGTCTCGGGGCTGGATTCGTTCCGCCGAGGCCATTATGGTTTACATTCGGCTCGGAGCTGGACTTCGTTCCGCCGAGGCCGTTTGGTTATTCGGCTCAGGGCTGGATTTCGTTCCGCCGAGGCCACTTGATTATTCAGCTCGGGGTTGGAATCGTTCCGCCGAGGCCATTATGGTTACATTCGGCTCAGGGATGGATTTCGTTCCACCGAGGCCGCTTGGTTATTCGGCTCGGGGCTGGATTTCGTTCCGCCGAGGCCGCTTGGTAATTCGGCTCGGGGCTGGATTCGTTCCGCCGAGGCCATTATGGTTACATTCGGCTCGGGACTGGATTTCGTTCCACCGAGGCCGATTGGTTATTCGGCTCGGGGCCGGATTTCGTTCCGCAGAGGCCATTATGGTTTGCATCGGCTGGGACTGGAATTCGTTCCACCAAGGCCGCTTGGTTATTCAGCTCGGGGCTGGATTCGTTCCGCCGAGGCCGCTTGGTTATTCGGCTCGGGGTCAGGTTACGTCCCAACGAGACCATCTCAGCTCGGGATCGGGTTACGTCCCACCAAGCCAATCTATTCGGTCGGTCAGATCTCGAGTGGTCGTTTGCAAGTACGCATTTGAAACAAATTATCAAAGATAAAAAAGATATATATACGTATTGTGAAGAGTTATTACAAAATGAGTTATCATAAAAAGTTTACATGGGGCCCCGTTCAGGTTACCCCCTACAAAACAGCCCGCGCAGGGATAATTAGCCCTCCTTCTATAGGCTCGGGTGGAAGATAGCTGGGCTCTGCCTCAGGAGGAGGGACAACGGCCTCCACATGAACGGTTTGATAGGCCTCGGCAGTTGCAACTTCATGAGCAGGACCCTCTGGTCGATCTTTTTCAGGAGCTGGAGATATCGGGACGACTGAAATGGGATCGGGATCCGGTACTTCTTCAGGAGAACGGGGTAGCCATTTTTTAAACTCCTCTTATGAGAGCTCCCCCTTGCAGAATCGGATCGTCGCATGGATAGGCCCCATATCCAGGTTGGGCAGTATCATTGGGATAATCTCGGCGCAATCTCTGACCCCATCAAGTCTGATTGCATCCCGCTCGGCCTCGAACTCAGTTTCTTTCTTCTCGAGCTCCGCACAGACCCGAGCCAACTCTTCATCTTTAGCCCTCAGTTTGGACTCCACGCTGCACAATTCCACCTTCAGGATTCTATTATCAGCCTGAGCGGACTCCAATCCCACCCTGGCAGCCTCAACGTTTTTTCTCTCCATGGAGGCAGCAACCCTGAGAGCTTTATTTGTTGAACGGGCCTCGACTGCAGCCAGCTCCAGATTTTTTATGATTTCTTCTCTATTGGCCAGCTCGGCCTCCGTTTAGTCAGTCGATTCTGAAGCCTCTGGGCTTGGCCAACCTCAGAAAGAAGACTCAGAAGAAGATCTTTGTTCTTGGCCGCCAGATAGTTTACCTGCCGGGAAGAAGTAGAATTTCAGAAATCAGATTTAAGTAAAAATTCAAAACGGGAATAAAAAGGATGGTTACCTTTGCCATCTGGGAACAAAACGCAGAGACCACATCCTCGGGGGAGAGATCATCGTATTTAGGAACTTTTTCCGGAGGGATCACCTCGGTCAGTTCGTTAATCACCGGTGCCAGATGGGCTGGCTGAGGTCTTCAGCACCCAGAATCACAGCGCCCTTCCACTTTTTGGAGGATCCCTCTGGCACTCTCTTCTCCTTTTGAGCAGCCTGCTTTCTGCTCAGGGCCTGCTCCTCCTCGATCTCCCGAGCAAGCTCGATTTCCCCTGCCAAAATCAGATGTTTCAATTTTCTTGTAGGCTTTGGGGGGCTGGCGGGTCGGGCGGTAGCTGGTGGCGATGCCCTGGAAGGGTGAGCCGAAATTTGAGTAGTCGGTGAAGCTATTTCTTCGGTCACCTTTTTGGCCTCAGTAGTTGTTGGCCGTTTCCGAGAGGGCCCGCTCTAGATGGACCGACTTTCTTTGTTGCACCGGCCAGTTGATCTAGATACTTTGGGCGCTTTGACATCCCTGCAAAATACAAGGTAAAACTTGGTCAGTCCAGGATCTGAACACTTATAAAACATCATTGTGCTGAGCAAACAAAGGGATTAGTCAGAAGGTTAGTAAAGTCTACCTATCCGCCCCGGGACCCTCGAAGGGGCAGTCCGAATGAGGCCCGACTCAACAAATGCCGCATCATTAACCAATTTCTTCCAATGCTCGGCATATTTCCGAGCCCATCCTATCCGCACCCGGACCCGATGGGAGACCTTGGGAGCGTCCCTCCAACAAGCTGGAAAGAGTCAAAGAAGTTAGAAACCTATCATAAAATCAAAGAGCATGAACACTAAGGGTTAGATTTCTAACCTCCCGCTCTAAAAATGTCCGGGACTGGAGTTTCCTTTTCATATGTTGTCAGGGCCCGTCCCTAATCTCCTGTGGCCCAGAACCACAAATCTTTGAAGTTTTTATTGGATTCGGGGAGTTTGCCGACAATGTTTGACGATTCGGCGTAGGCAGAAAGGTAGTACCAGCCATGGTGCGTTCTTGGGTTAGCCTTCAACCGATACAACCTCTTTACTTCTTCAAGAGTAGGTTCGTCGAGGCCTGCCCGATGCCAAATCACGTATAGCCCTGCCAAGATCCTCCAACTATTCAGGATTAGTTGACAAGGGGCAATCTCCATCTCGGCCAACAACCAGGCGAAATAAGGTTGAATTGGCATCCGGAGTCCACACTCGAAGAAGGTCGGAAGAAGAGCCACCGAACCCTCATCGGGTTGACTGGCACGATCAAGTGGACGAGGGACTTCGAGGGCGATATCTATCGGAATATCATAGCGTTGCCGGAGCAGTGCCAGATCATCTTCGGTTATCTTGGAGGGCCGATTCATGCCCAAAGCCGAGCAGTCAAATTCACCGGGCTCTGGGTCCTTCCGTGGAATTTTATGATGGTAGGTGTCTTCTTCCAATTTCAGAAGGGGTGGGGGTAGTGTTGCGGTCCTCTATGCTCGTGCCCCCGAGCTCGAGGAGAGCTCTACGGCAGGGGGAGTCGAAGGTTTAGCAGTGTTTGTCGAGGAAGACCCATTGTCAGACATCCCTGACATCCGAAGTGCAAAAAAAAAAAGGTCAGTCTATAGCTAATTTTTAAACTACCAGGGATTTCGCAGTTACCCTGAGATTCCGGAAAACTAAGCCTGCAGGTTATAAGTGCCCTAACAACATCCATCAAACCATAAATCTCTCCCTAGCAACATCGAGTAAGACACAGAACCCAGAACAACCCGAAGTCTCCCTAATTTATTACTCATCATCCCAAAATCCAGACATGCTCCACCACACACACACAAAAAAACGAACAGCAAGCATAAACCAATGAGGTCGTTCAGATATTTACTTGATTCTTTTTGAAGGCTGGAAGAGTGCTTTGAGAACTTTGGTCGCACTAATCGGACGGGTGGCAGTTGGAAAGATAAGAGTTTTTGCAGTTGATAAATTTCAATTTTTTGCCAAACAGACGCAAGGTGATCGCTTCATCTTCTTATAGTCACGTCGGAGCATCTGTGACCGTTAGATCAAGAAAGAGCCCCAGATGTGCGCCATGTGTCGACTTCGGAAGCGATTTGTCAGAGTTGAATGAACGGCTGAGATTTGACGTATTTTGGTGTCAGCAGTGAACGGTCGATTTTGTTTACTTTTGGCGGGAAGCCGGCTGATGTTTGACAAGTGTCAAGCTCAGGTTAAAGCCTATAGATGATTTGATGGGCATTTAAATGGATGTGACGGTTGCGTGTCTCAAGAGAGTCTCCAGAAGGGCAGCGAAAAGATTTTGTTTTGGCGAGAAAAGAAATCAGACCGAGCATCTTAGTCGTACCGAGGACATGGTGGTGACAGGCCAATAAACTTCTCCTCAAAAAGGTCAGCCATCAGTCCGTCAGGAGTACTACTCTTTTTATATAGTTCCCGGCACCAACTTGTATACTCATTGGAACCGAGAACTAGGGGACAGATGTTGATGGTATTTTCAGGCACTATGATATTTAAGCAGTACGGCAGGGGTAAAATGGTAACTCCCTTCTTGATCGAGACCATTAATGCCGACTCTACCATTCGATGTTGCATGCGCCAACGGTAAGGAGCCGAGCACTTGATGATCGGTGACCGACCGCTTAAGCTTGGATGACCGGGCATTATCAGATCGATATCAGCATTCTCAGTTCGGAGGACCATTGTGACCGACCTCGTAAAGACCGAGCAGATGGCAAGATATGTTCCAGGTGATAAGTCATCTTATTTTTACGGGATAAGATGATAAATCATCATATTTTCATGGGATAAGATGATAAGTCAGTGTTCTTACAGGATAAAGATAGAAGTGAAGGTAGTTTCGGCCAAGAGGTCTTGTGGGAAAGGGAAACCGTCTCTTTGCTAGTATAAATGGGAGGGGAAAGCATACTTGAAATGGGGCTAGTAGATAAGAAAACAAGAGAGAATTTACACCTGTAAACACAAAAAACAGATCGGCCGAGCATATTTCAGTAATAAAATATCACCCGTTTTGCGCCCGTGGATGTAGGTTGGATCTGATCCGCCGAACCACGTTAAATCCATTTGTTGATTGGTGTGTTCATCTATCTTTTGCCAAATTTGTTTTTGGTTTCCCATAACAAAACAAATTCACAGTTGCAGAAGGATTGTCTCGGAAGCAAAGAGCCTTTATTGCTCCTGAAACTAAAATCAGCCGTCAACAAATGTGTTATAATTATTTTGAAATTGACAAATCAAAACGGAGAGAGCTTCATAAATCATACATCTATGGGGAAAAAAAATCAGGGATAGGGAGCTAAAATCGCCTTGATGAAGTGCAGGCTCCTTCAATTATTAATATTACTTTTCCGAGAATATTTAACTTTAATTTCCTTTACAGGGCAAAATCCAGAAGTTTGAAGCCGATTATCACTTTCTGCAGAACAATGAAATAGATTGATATCACTTTCTTTCTGTCAGCTTTCATTTGTTTTTGCTCTTTTATTTTTATTCATGGCTATGAAGACTTTAAAAGGTGCATGATCCTGTGGTCCATATATATAATATTGCAAAGAGAGAAGAATGACATAAGGGATGATGCTTCTGTTTTTGGACTATTTGATACAAAAAAAAAAACCCGACAAAATCTTCCTGTGTTATAGCATTGATCTGATTCCATGCACGAGGCAAAATTCAAATTTGGCCTTCTTGTATTGTCTCACATTGTTTGGAGTTAGTTTGTCTGATGCACACTAAGAGATTCTCTCAAATAATTGGACGTATTTTGAGTTAAGACTTCGGATATGAGCTACCTTATCGGAGAACAAGATCGGCAGCCTTCTAAAACGGATAATATCTGATTAATTAAGTTATTCCTTATAAATGGTATCAAAAATAGCTCATCCAATCAATATGTCAACAATGACGTTTGGCTTTAAGAGGGATTGTAATATCTCATATTGTTTAGGAAGTAGTTTGTCGATATATTTATAATTATAGGATTCTTCAACAGGTTAGTTGCATTTTTGGGTCAAGACATAAAAGATAGGCCATTTGGCCAAAACAACTTGACGAGGGCAGCCAGACTGTTGGTTGAGAGTTGAGTTACTTGCATGAAGATTCAAACGTGGGTAGTGAGAAAGAAAAAAAAAAACTGTTAGAAATTAAGCGATGGGATTTTTTTACAAAAACGTTTCTCAGGTTGTAGTTTCTAGAAGAAATATGACTTTCTTGTCAAAGGAGAGTACCATATTATGACAGCAGTGCTTATTCTTACATCAGTGAGCCTACAACCGACAAGATTTTGATTAATTAGGTCCGATTTGTAATGCTACAGGGTTATAAAATAATCACTATACATGAGCTGTGTTGAAGAAGTAATCAATTGTTAAGTAATTAGTTGTCTGATAATAAGTTCTATTTTTTAAAATATTTCGTAAATTTTATTGTTTAAATGTCATGACAGTGAATATATATAACTAAAATAAACATTATGTTGAATAAAACTTAATTTCATTTGGTGGTGTAGAGTTTAGGATTCCACCTTGAAATTTTGCGTTTGAATTTAGAGAGTACGTTTCTTATAAGAGTCTGGGATAGTCGGAGATTTTACGTGCTCTACTTAAGCCTGGAAATGGTGGTTTGGCGGTGAGATTTCTAATGATTTCAAAAAAAAAAATGTATATAAAAATTCATTTACAATATTTGCAAATGAGACTACATATACATGCCGTTGTAATTCAAATGACTCATAAAATCGAAATTCAACATATTAATCTTATTGATCTCAATTCATAGAGCTTGTCTTACAATTTGAAGAAAAAGAAGTGATAAAGCAGCTGATTTGCAAATGGTAGATAGAGGGATTCCATATTCTCCTTTCCTGAACAGCCCTTGCAAAAAAGGCAAGAAGCATAGTACCACATACATACTGCAAAAGTACTCTCCTACCCCTGAGCCATGGCCACCATGTGGTTGCAACCCTAGCAAGACAGTGGCTAAAGCCCCAAGGTGAATCAGAAGGATTGTAGTGCCGGGAACAAAGAAAGGGGACTCATCGAACTTCATCAATTTCCGGTCATCTTTGCCACTAATATCACTACTGCAAGTGCTAGATTGATGAACTTTTTGTGTAATTTCAAATACTGTCTCTGATAATCCTAAGAGCTTGAGTACTGCATTTACAACTGCAAATAACAATGCACTCGTTGCGGAAATTCTTGACATGGAATTATTAACCCACCATGAGTAGATGGGGAAACCAGCTTGGATGTACTGTGATAGAGCATACAACTTGTAGATCACTAAAATTGCAACAGGAATGATTATGCCCGGTTCCTGGACCTGCATGATTTCGATAGAAATTAAAATCGAGCCTCCACTAACATATTGAAAATCCTGCCGTCAAATTACACAATCTAAGTTTAAACGAAAGTACGGAATAAGAAAAAATCATCAGTTATCTCAGATTCTTACAAAAAATGCATATCTAGATTCGGACCGAAAACTTAAACAACTAAATACTAAACCTTATGCCGCTAAACCTCGTATTTTAAAACTCAAGTTACCCGGTCACATATTGAGCCTCCGCTACTAGGCATGACTTTCTCAAGTTTTTATTTGAGATATAGGCTAACCCCACCCACATCCCAAGCTCATGAATGATGTGAGATTATACATTTCCGCATAATTTTTTTTTTTTTTGTTTTTTTTTTTTTTTTGTAAACGATGGAAACCCGCCACCAAACCACCCATTCTGGGCCGCGGCGCAGGTAAAACGACCGGTTGTCCCAGGCTTTACAAGAAGTGCACCCCCTGGATTCAACCCAGAACCTCAATGTGAGATCCTGAACCCTACACCACCAAGCCACACCCCTTGGGACTTCCGGATAATTGTTAGTGGTTAATTACCACTTTATTTGATTAACCGTTTGTCACCCAAAAGCCGGAACCACTAAAAGACAATAATCGCATGCTTGAAACGACAAGTAATAAATAATAAAAGAAAAAACGATGGCAGCTACTTCATGTTACCTTTGGCAGGAAACTGGATTGGTGATGATGCAATAAGCTGGAAGAAGAGCATAACAGCTCAGGAATTGAGCGTAAGCCCCAAGTAAGGAGCCATAAATAAACCAAGCATTGCCGGAATAGTAGCTTGCCTTTGATGCTAGCAAATACAGGGTTATATTTGCTGAATAAGATTTCAAGCAGTCCCATGGCCCACCTTTTTTGTTGTTTCATCACAGCCGGGCCACCAGGCGGCTCACAACCAAGAAAGGCTCGTGGGTCCGGTGAGCAGTAGCCTGATCTCCAGCCCTTTGCATGGATCATCAAGCCGGTTAAGACATCTTCTGTTGTGGAGCCATATAACCACCCAAACTGAAACCAATACATCGACCATATGGTGCATACAGTCAGCTCATATTATTGATCAAACAAATTACCCAAAATATATATATATATATATATATATATATATATATATATATATATATATATATATATATATATATATATATATATATATATAATTATTTGGAATATTATAAATTTTGAGTGTAAAATTAAATTTATTTAAAGTTTTCAACCTTTTTACCCCAGCTGCTACGGAACTCGTAGCCACAACCTGCAACTTGGTGTGCTGCTTCAAGAGAGTTCGACAGGTTGCTTGAAAAACCTGAACTTTTACCTTGTAAAGCATGAACAGCTGATTTTATAAATTCCTTTGAATTTCCGAATTCTTTTAGCAACTCATCATCCGCAACTTTTCCTACAGGAATTAGGGACAAAACTTTCAAGGGCATATTTCAGAACTCATTGTATATGACTTTTAATCTGCATTTACTGCAGTAGAACGGAATTGAATATCACAATATTGTCCAAAATTAGGATAATAATAAAGAAATTTCGAATTTTAAGCGTATAATACGAACTTCATATTTTGTTTATCATTTTTTAATAGAAATTTCATTTTAAGAATTCTTGTACCAGTAACTGAGTTAAGATCTTTGCCTTGATGTTCAAGTTCATCCGGACAAAGACCATAGATGACTTTTCGTCTATGAAAAGTTCCTGTTCCTGAATAGAAAGGTCCTTGAATTCCAACTACTCCTTTCCCTGCAGACTAACAAAAGCACAAAACATATTAATTAATTAGTAAATTAATCACCAATTAGTTCTACTAAACAAGAAAATTAACACATCACGTGCATGTAAATTTAACAATAAAGCATATGTATATATATATGTATGACTCACTTCATGGAAGATGGCTAACGAAACTGCTGAGCTGTCGTAGAAATATTGTGGAAACTGAACAAACGCACAGTCTCTTTCCTTGGAACCCAGAAGCAAACACATTGCTTCAAGAACAGGCTTTGGATTATTGGCATACATGTCGCAATCCACATTAAGCATAAATGGGGCATTTGTCATCAACCCAGAGACTCTAGTCTATTTATCATTTAAAAATAATAATAAATATATAGAGAAATTGATGTAAAATTTTACAAAATATATTTAGATTATTAGATATATTAATTAATTTGTCTTAAGTACTTACTAATACATTCATGGCACCCGCTTTGTAATGATGTGGATGTTTTGGCCTCTTTTCTCTGGATATGTAAATTAAATGCGGTACTTCATCTGAGAGACCCTCATTATTCTCCCATATAACCTACAAATTAAATGATTAATCCAATTAAATTGAGAGCTTTATTTAATTTTTTTTTTTATAAATTATAATCAATAATAATTCGAATCTTAATTATGTATATCTATTAAAACATGCATGGCATGAGATTAATTAGTCCTCGTGTCATGTACTGATTGACTTACCAAATTACCAATTAATACTGGACACATGGGCCATAAAATTATGGTAAAGGATTATATTGTTTTCAAAAGTTTATTTTTTCAGCGTGATTTGACGTTAGGGTTTTCAACGATTTCCTACTTTTAATAATATGAGTCACTTAAGTGCTCCTAGCAACCTTCAATTCAATGGGTTACCTTGACTATTGGTGGATGATTCTTGAGTTCTGTGTTGGAGAAAATAGAAAAATCCCCTGTTAGCTCAAATGAAGCTGAATTTATTGCTGCAAGTTCAATCTTTCGGCTAAGTTGCTCATACTCTTCCTACATAAAACACATAAAAATTGTGTATTCATTTTGTGTCAAGGCCTCTTGAATTTATATTTCTTCATTACGGCGAAAACTAAACCAGAATCCACTGTAATTTCATTCTAACTAATCTTTTACCTTCATGTGATTCCAATCTTTCAGGAATTCCCATGAACTCGAACTCGGCAGCTCTGCGGAATCACCCAATAAGAAGTACCTAAAGGGAGCTCTTACTTGAACATCGTACTTCTTACAAAATGGAACCCAAAGCTTGGCAAACTTGGAAGCTTCAACAAGAGAGTAATAGGTGAGAGGTGAGCATCCATCATCGGATACATAGCAAGCAAGCTTGTGAGCTGGATAATCAACTGCCAATAAAGACAGTACTGTGTTTGCTGTGATCAATGGCGGCTCTAGCTCTGCATCTGCAGTTGTCACAAACATGTCCACTTGAGGAAGCTCCCGTTTCCTAAAATAATAACGAGAGTATTATAAATTTTGAAATATTACATTTTTATGATAATATAATATTTTACTACTGTTCCATTAAAATGTAAATTAATAACCCTTTAATGTGGTTACCCATTTTGGAGACGTTGAGGATAAGTTTTGTAGGTCAAAGGAGTCCATTTCATGTTAATGAAGAGAACCCAGATGAAAGTGAAACAAGACTCGCATAGAAAAGCAAGAAACCAAGCAAAGCCATGATTCTTGAAAGATAAGAATCTATTGAAAAGGAGACAGAGAAGAAGGAACAATATGGTGACATCTAGAGCTCTTTGAGTTGTGTTTTATGATAATTTTTTCGTATAGAGGGAGGGGTGACTTTGGATTGGCCATGAGAGCTTGGAAGATAAGATGTGTTAAATATTTTGGTGTTTTGGGGTTCAATTGATGTGGCTATTAATAGAGATTTAGTGAGGGTTTTATAGTTGCAATTACGGATCGTTTGTTTGCATATGTGGTGATGGAGTATGATAAAAGCCCATCCGAGTTCGAATTCAAATAGTGCATTTAAAAGTCTGAAATAATCACAGATTACTTACCCCGCTTAAGCCCGGAAATGGTGATTTGACGGCAGGATTTCCACCGTTTCCAAAAAAAAAAATAAATAAAAATTTATATGTAATTAAATCTTAAATTTTTATTTTTATTATATAAAAAAAAATTGGCAAACCTCAACTAAGTATTAAATCCAAATTTAATCTTATTATTCATGGTCACGTTTTAGAAAATTATAAAAAAAAAAAAAAAAAAAGGATGATTCCAACTCACTCTTCAGTAAAATAATGGACACATATTAGCCTAGTTTTTTAGGTTAATTGTGGATATTAATTTTTTTCAAATATTTGACTCCAATTGGATATATAAGTTTGGGTGGCTGTGTATTCACGGGCGGCGTCTTCAAGGGGCGTGGTTTGGTGATGTAGAGTTCATGATCTCACCTTGAGATCCTGAGTTGAATTCAAGGAGTGTGTTTTTTGTAAGAGCCTGAGACAGCCGGAGATTTTACCTACTCTGCTTAACCCATAATTGATGATTTGGTCGTGGGGTTTCCAACGATTTCAAAAAAAAAAAAAAAATCCACTGGCAGCTTTGACATTTACTACTTTTTAGAAATAATATAATTGCGATATTTTCTGTCCTAAAAATATAATCCAATGTCAAATAATTATATTTATTTACCAACCAAAATTGAATCTTGAACTTTGCCCATCCCCTTTTTTGCGATACGTTTTCATAGTTTATATAAAACGTATTGTTCGTTATGAATTATATCAATATGAGAGAATGTCACAATCATTTTCTATTATTTGTTAATACGTCACATGTAATATAACCATATAGTCTATAAAAGTCGACGTGCCCATATATCAAAAATAATTGTACCGTGATCAATTTGTATACTTCCATATAAACAAAACAAATAAAAGGGAAGCATGACATTCGGACTATGTTTCATCAAATTAGCTTTTGAAGGTATATTTATGGCGTCCCCAAGTGGCGTGATTTAGTAGATATTGGAATTAGGATATGATCTTGAGATCTTGTGTTCGAATTCAATGAGTGCGAATTTTGTAAGAGTATGAAACAATTGGAGATTTTACCTGCTTTGTTTAAATCCGGAAAAGATGATTTGGCGGAAGAATTTCCAACGATTTAAAAAAAAAAATACATTTCTGGCATTAGGAGCCAAACTCCAGGGATCATGTCAATGAGGAAATTATCCAGGATAAAAAGTTAAAATCCACTAGATGAAGTATAGACTTGTAATTAGTCGATTCACTAGCAAGATATTGTCATCTTTAGCGGATCATAGTGACCTAATTCTAAAATCACGGTCCTTCAAAGTTTTACACCAATAATATAGTTCTCTTTGACAAACCATGAATATTAGGACTTTGGAGTTAGACGACGGCAAAAGAAATAATATCTTATTAATGGTACGAGTCACTTTCAATAATGATAATTTCTAGAACATTTTATCAGTCAGAGGACTAACCTTCTAGAGAAGCTATAGAGACCACACAAGTTTGTAGCCAATTGCAACGTGCTGCAGGACCAACTTCAGAGGAGAAATAATTAGATTTATCAGAGGCCTGGGAAGAGCAAGAGTTCCGCTTAGGTACTTAAATTTGACAAAATTATTCCTAAATTTATAAAAATTAATTTTTAATATATAATATATAATAATTTATATATTCTTGATATTTATCGATAGAAATCTATTTTGAAATTGTTTACAAACACAAACAACAAGTACTATATCCAAAAAAGATGATGAATTAGGTAATAACTAAATTATATAGATTTGTTAAACTTTTCGATTTTACGCTACTAAGTTAGTAGCTTTACCAATTAAACTTAAAATTCAACTTTCACACTAGATATGATTAATGATTAAAATATCGAAAATTGTTATCAATGTCAATTTCACCAATCAAAATATATTACCAAAATGCAAGTTACTAAATAATATGTAAATACAAAATATAACTTGCGATAATTAAAAGGAGTAAGAGATAGAGAAATTGACATCGTAGTTTATAGTAATTTGGCCAACTGTATGCCTACATCCACTCCCATAAGTCACGCTTGAAGCTTTTCACTATGTAAAATTTGTTTCACACTTTACATCGAGTTTTCTGTGGCGCACTCGCAAACCAAGAGTTTTCTTAGGTTCACCTCAAACCTTAGAGTTTTGTCATTTAGGTTTACTATTTAACTTTGTTGATGGTGTTTTCAGGCACTATGATATTTAAAGCAGCACGACAAGGATAGAAGGATAATTCCCTTCTTAGGTGAGATCGTTAAAGTCGACCCGACCGCTTTGTAATAAGAGACCAAGCACCTTGCGGTTTTAGACAGACCACAACATTTAGAGACCGAGCACATTTGGTTTCAGACCGAGCATGTTATGATCGGTTACCGAGCACTTGGATTCATATGACCGGGCATTATCAGATCGACAACAACATTCTCAGTTCAAATGGCCATTATGACCGACCCCATGAGACCGAGCACGTAGCAAAGACGTTCCAGAATAAGAAAATCCAATTTCTACAGGGAAATGGACAATGATATCCTACTTTCATAGGGAAAAGAGATGAGTCAGTATCCAAATAGGATAAAAGAAGTAGAGACAGTATTAAAAAATGAATCATTGCAAGAGGAGGAGATTAATTCGACTGAGGATTCTTATACAAATAGGAATCTGATTTCTGTACTATTATAAATAGAAGGACAGAATATGTGTATAGGGGATCAGAATCATCAAGCTCTGACTTGTAAAAAACACAAAAAGATCTGAGAAGCGTGTTTGAGTAATAAAAGTATCATCATATTTGTGTCCGTGGACGTAGGTCGGATCCAAATCCACCGAACCACGTTAAATCTCCTTGTTGATTAGGTGCATTTATCTGTCTTCTGCTAAATTTGCTTTTGGTCCCCCATAACCAAACAAATTCACTATTGAGGGAGGATTGTCTCGGGAGTGATATTCTCATATTACCCTGAGACCAAAATTAGCCGTCAACAGTTGGCGCCGTCTGTGGGGATTCAACAAAAAGCAACATCGCGTAATAAGACAATGGCGGAAGGCGGAAACTACCAATCATCGGGGAGCTCGGCTGCAGATTGGATGAAAAAGATCGAGGAGAACATAAGGAAAGAAAGGGAGGAAAATCAAACCATGCTAAAAACCATAGTAGACCGGTTGGAAAAGATAGAAGGAGCGAACAACGGGAAATTCGAGACCGGGACTAGCCGACGAATGAACGAAATAGCAGAAGGAAAAAGAATTGTTGATACAAGTGAGGACGACAGACCCCGGAGGAAGGGCCCATACGGGGTAAGATCTGTGGTGGTGCAGAAAGATTCACAAACTGAGGACATGTGGGAGGAAGAGGATGACAAATCGTCATCAGACTCCTCCTATGATAACCCTCACAACACCATGAGAGGAGAAAAAGTATATGACGAAAGAGTGCGGGACGATACCGGGCCTGAGAAGCACCGCGCCCAAGACAACAGAAAGAGAGGAAACCGCAGGAGGCAGCATGGAACCAAGGACATCAGCATGAAATCTTGGTTACGGGAGGAGCTAGCCAAATGGGGAGTATGCCCCAATACAGACATAGGGGATGCCCGGACGGTAAAGATGAGTCCCCCCTCACAAAAGAAATAAGGTCAGAAAAATTCCCAAAAAGATTCAGCATGCCAACCATGGCGCCATACAAGGGCCATACCGATCCCAAAACCCACATCGAAAGCTTCGTCCTACTAATGGAGGTACAAGGGGTAACAGGGGACGCCATTTGCAAAGTGTTCCCCTTAACTCAAGCCGGACCGGCCATCCTATGGTATAGAAGCCTAGTCCCAAGAAGCATCAGCAGCTTCACACAACTCAGAAAGTCATTCATACGACACTTCAAGGGGGCTTGCGTCCCCAGAAAGACAATTGGAGAACTAAGACTTATGAAATAATGAGACGATGAACCTTTGAAGATATTTATTGAAAGATACCATAATATGGTACTCGAAGTCGGAGGGTATGAATCCCCCGAGGCCCTGGAAAGCTTGAAGGGAGCCTTGAAAGTCGGGAGGCTATGGACCCACCTAAGGATCCAAGACGCCCCAGACTACGTAACCGCCCTAGAGGTGGCCCGAAAATTCGTTCTATTAGAAAACGAGGAGAAAATATCCCGAAGAGGGAACACCATCAGAGAAAGGACCACAATGGAGGGCGCCCCCCGCCGTGTAGAAAGAGAATCCAGAAGACCACCCCCGAAACACAAGGATTTCAAACCACTGCACTGAGACAACCAAGAGAGAAGGGCGCCGACCCAAGTAGACCATGTGGTCGGGGAAGATGCATACATTCCCCTAAAGAAACCACTGGGACAAATTGTCATGGAGATCCAGGGAAAATGCCTCTTAGTAGAACCCGACCAAAGAAGATTTCCCCCCGGACAAGAGGAACTAAAAGGCTTATTGCATACATCACAACTCCAGAGGACATGCAACGGACGGGTGTAAAGATCTGCGGGAACAGATGGAAGACCTAGCACGAAACAGATATTTGAAAAAATACATTGCACGAAGTTATGACGGCCAGACAAAGAGCATGTGGCCGCCAAATCAATATCATCGCAGGAGGGAGAACACTGGCCGGAAACTCTAACCGGTCAAGAAAAGACTACAGCAGGACCGGAGGACCGGACGTCCTAGAAACAGAGCAGGTCACAGGGCTCCAGGGAAGCCGGTCGGTACCGATAATGTTTACCGATGAAGACACCCGAGGGGTAAGTTTCCCTCATGACGATGCATTAATAATCAAAGCAGTAATTAGCGGGTCAGAAGTAGACAGAATCCTAGTGGACCCCGGAAGTGCAGTTGACATAATTTCCAGAGAAGCACTGGATGACCTAGAGGTAGAGTATGCAGCCCTGACCGACGATAGCACTCCCCTATACGGTTTCGGAGGATCAGCCGTCATCCCACTGGGAATGATACAGTTGGCAATGATAGTCGGGACATATCCCCGGACCCGGACGATCATGACAGACTTCACTGTAGTGGACTGCATTAGCAGCTACCAGGCCATCATCGGACGACCTTTCATGATGAAAATAAAGCCGTAATGTTCTGCTACCACCTAAAACTGAAATTCCCCACCCGGGAAGGGATCGGAATCGTATGCGGAAGCCAGAAAATAGCTCGCAGCTGCTTCGCAACTCTCTCACGAGAGACCTTATGCATCAAAGAAGATACCCGAAAACGACAAAGAAGCCTGGGTGAAGAAAAAGAAAAAAGAAACCCTGGCCCTCGGCCAAACAAAAATGCCCAACTCGCTGCAGCTGAGGAGACAGAAGAAATAGAACTTTACGGACCAGGAAAAAGCATAAAGATAGGGGGAGGCCCAGACAAATCTCTACAACAAGATCTACTGGAATGCCTGAAAGAATACCCGGACATCTTTGCTTGGGGATACGATGACATGCCTGGGATCGACCCAAGATTCATCAATCACCGCCTAGCAGTAGACCCATCACGCAAGGCAGTCAGGCAAAAGAGAAGGAACTTCAATCAAGAAATGAGTAAAGCAATAGCAGCCGAGGTCGAGAAGTTATTAAAGGCAGGTCTCATCAGAGAGGTAAGATACCCAGATTGGGTATCAAACATAGTGTTGGTCAGAAAAAACAATGGCAAGTGGCGAATATGTGTCGATTTCACCGACCTAAATAGGGTGTGCCCAAAGGACAGCTTCCCTTTGCCGAACATAGACCAGCTAGTGGACGCCACAGCTTGCCAGGGATTACTAAGCTTTATGGATGCTTTCTCCGGATACAACCAAGTCAAAATGTGCCCTGCAGACGAAGAGAATACCACCTTCATTACCGATCAATGACTTTACTGCAACAGAGTAATGCCCTTCGGGCTAAAAAATGCTGGAGCAACCTTCCAAAGGTTGGTAAACAAAGTTTTTAAACCACTCATCGGTACGACAATGCTGGTTTACGTCGATGACATGATAACGATGTCGAAAGAACCAAGCCATCACATGGCCGACCTAAAAAGACCTTCGAGCTATTAAGGAGACACAACCTGAAACTCAATCCTGAGAAATGTACCTTCGGGGTAGCCTCAGGAAAGTTTCTGGGTTACATGGTGAGTGCCAGAGGTATCGAAGCAAATCCACAAAAGATCCAGGCAATACTGGGCCTAAAATCCCCCAAGACAGTGAAAGAAGTACAAAGTCTGACCGGTAGAGTGGCTGCGCTCAATCGATTCATATCACGAGCAACTGACAAATGCCACCCCTTCTTCAAAGTGATCCAAAAAGCAAAGAAGGATATCGACTGGACACCAAAGTGTGAGGAAGCCTTCCAACAGTTGAAGCAGTATCTAGTACAGCCCCCACTCCTGGCAAAACCACTCCCGGGGGAAACATTATACTTATACCTGGCCGTTTCGGAGTGAGCAGTAAGTTCGATACTGATACAAGAAACCGACAAGGTCCAGAAACCTGTTTACTACATCAGCAAAGCCCTCCTAGACGCCGAGACCCGATATCCAGTACATGAACTGGTCGCCCTTTCATTGGTCACGGCAGCTCGGAAATTACGGCCTTACTTCCAGGCCCATCTGTAGGCACTGCATTTTTGCATATTAGTCCCTATGATGAGTCTCATTTGGAGGCACTACCTTTTAAGTCACGGAAGTCACGAGAAACGGACGTCGGAAGGGGAAATTCAGAATAAACAAGGTTCATTGTTTTCGTTCGTGCTGCGTTCGTTAATTCGTTCGAACTCCAAACAGATTGCGGGCGTTCGTGCCGCGTTCTAGTAGGCGTTCGAACGGTGTCGGTAATCCTGGTTTTGCTGCTAGCCTCACATTAAGCCCAATTCGCCCAAGCCTTGGCCCACACGCCCAAGCCCACTTGAAACACATATTTAACACATGGTGAAATCAAAACAAATCTAAAAATCACATACCAAATTAAAATAAACATTAAAAATCAATCAAATATTTTAATTCCTTAATTAAGATATTCACCCACCAATTACACAAGATTCCTTCCTATCTAAACTAAATTAAAGAAATTGCATGCCTAATTAAAATCAATCAACAAATTAAATGCCTAATCCTAACCAATCAAATATATTGTATTCCTATTCTAGCCAAGACATGTCCCCCAATCAAATCCCTTGCTTTCCTTGTCCAACACCAAATCAAATCCTCCCTTTAATGCCAAATCCCTTCCTTGTGAGACAAGGTGAAGCCCTAGCCATTCTCTATATAAACAACACCTCTCCAAGGCATTCCCCCCTCCTGGTGGACACCCATCACAAGAAATAAATAAGCAATGAATTTCCAACCACCCTCTCCTAAAACACACATAAGATACACAACTCACACAAAAACTACAACACACATAGAGACCTCCAAAACTCCCCCATTGTCGTGAACCTCAAGCCTTCCTCCATCACCATCTATCACCTTCACGCCTAAAGCCATCACATAGCCCCCATTGCTGCATCTTTAACCCACTGCACTAACCCTTTCACAGCCCTAATTCATACCAAAATAGCCCATACAACAGTCCTAAAACACACATAAAACAGCCCCCGAACCACACCGTAACACCACCTAAAATCACGCCAAAAATAGTAGCCAAAACATCCCAAAAACAGTAACTAAAATACAGCAGCAAAACAGTAGCAACGGCAGCAAATTGGAGTCAAAAGCAGCAGCAAAAGACGGAGAACGAGGACTCAAAATAGTAAGACAACGAAAGAGAACAGTGAACCAGTGAACCGGAAGAGTTGCGGAGCATCCACCCTTCCGACGATCGTGTACCGTACATCCGAGAGGTGATTTAAAAGGTTAGACCTGAGGGCACTTTTCTCATTAGTTTATATTCGTTTTTTAATTGTTTATTGAATTCTATTCGCATGAGAGTCATTTGTGGATGCATGTTGTGGCTTGGATGAATGAAAGAGTGTCGCCTCTTGTGGTATATAGGATGGAAACCCATACGTAAATTCCGTAGCCGAATCCGAATGGACGGCAGTGCGGTCTGTACTTAGGATACAACTCCACGTACCACTTGAGTAAACGGCACCTTCCTTTGTTTCATGTTGGATTGGTTTACCTATTTTCTTGTTACTTGAATTCTGTATGTTGCTTATTTGTGCATGATTCAATCAAGCGCATGGACTTAGTAAGTGTGATGTGAGATCCCCTATGGGGAGGGGTTAAAGCCATTTACCACGATGCTTTGCTGCGCCGGTTGATGTGTGTTCGGTTGAATACAAGATACGTTCAATCGGGCACACTACGTTTAATATTATTGCTTTTAATCCTTTGTATGCATGATTCAATCGAGCACTGGGCTTAGTAAGTGTGATGTGAGATCCTCTATGGGGATGGGTTAAAGTCCTTTACCACGATGCTTTGCCGCGCCGGTTGATGTATGTTCAGTCGAATGCGAGATACGTTTGATCGGACATATTGAACTTGACATTGTCATCTTTATTCTTTGTGTCGCATGCATCAGGTCTGGTTCCGTTCGAACGCGTTCTCGGACGCTACACGAACGCGAACCTTCTGTTTATCGTTCGCACGCATTCTCGAACGCTACGCGAACGCACACGCACTTTCTTAGTTTCATAATGCATCTGGTCTGTTCCCGTTCGAACGCGTTTACGAACGCAACTCGAACGCGCATGTATTTTTCCTTATCATGCATCAGGTCTTATTTCTGTTCGAACGCGTTCACAAACGCCATACGAACGTGAGCATTCTGTTTCATTTCCGTTCGAACGCGTTTACGAACGCTACTCGAACGAGAACCTTCTGTTTACCGTTCGAACGCGTCTACGAACGCTGAACGAACGCACACGGTAAACAGATCCTCTTGCATCACATTACGACATGTCCATCTTAGCATATAGTCACCCTTTTTTTACGTTATGCATTTGTATTACCTCTCTAGTTGTCTATCTCTGTTATGCGCTTAAATATCTTTTCTTAATATGCATACTAGTAAGAATGCTATTTGTTTGCGCTTCTATGTCCACTAATGCGTTCATTAACTTGTATGTTTGCCGTATGATAATCCTTATGTATGTAAATTGAGACATAGATTACATGCAAATAGGCTGTATGTAAATTCGAATATGTGTTACATATAAATTTAGATGAACTTGTTGATGTATGTATGTGAATGTAGAAGCATGATATTCTTAGAAATAAGTGTTACTTAAGCCTGATTAAATTATCACGTAAATCCTTTCATTACAAGTGACATAAGTAATGGATCATTCCGAACCCAACGGTTTGAGGTCTTCCCTTGCGAAGGGTGAGTGCGGCCTTAAATCTCATTTTCCTGATTCACACCGGGTGGCGACTCCATTATTCTCCGGTTTAGTCACCCGTGGCTACTCCGTACTCCCGACTAGGCCGCGAGCCTGGAACAGCATGCGTCGCCCAGATAGATGTGTTCCCACACCATCATATCAGGGTCTACACCGATCACCCCCTAAAGCAAATTCTGCAGCGGCCAGAAGCTTCCGGAAGACTAGTAAAATGGTCGGTAGAGCTAAGTGAACACGACATCTCCTACCTCCCGAGAGCAGCAGTGAAAGGACAGGCCTTGGCAGATTTTATCGCCGAATTTTCCGAGCCCCAGATCTTGACTATGGAAGAGGACAAATGGGAGATGTCTGTAGACGGTTCCGCCAGCACACAAGGCAATGACGCGGGAATCATCCTAAAAAACAACAGAGGAGAAGAAATTCTGCTCGCCCTGAAATTCGCTTTCGTAGCGACCAACAATGAAGCAGAATATAAAGCAATATTGGGCGGATTGAGACTATGCACGGTACTGGGGATCCGAGATGTGGTAATAAGAAGTGACTCGCAGTTAGCCATTCAGCAGCTAAATGGAGCATTCCAAGCCAAAGAGCCTAGCATGATGGCCTATCTGACCGAAGAGCGAAATTTAACAGGGAAGATGAGGGATGTACGCTTCGAACAAATCTCCCGAGAAGACAATTGTGAGGCAGACTCCCTGGCACGGCTCGCTTCCTCAACAAAAGCCGAGCACCCCAGAGTAATCCCTTTAATTTACCTCCGGGAAAGGAGCGTGGGGGAATCTGAAGTAGAAGTTCTAGATAAAGAAAGCAAAAAATCATGGATGCAACCCATCAGAAAATACCTGGAAACAAGAGAGACATCAGGAGACAAAACGGAGGCCAGAAAGTTAAGATACAAAAGCACCAGATTTTCCCTAATCAACGGGGTACTTTATCGAATGGGTTACTCAGTCCCACTCTTAAGATGTCTAGCAGAAGAAGAGGCGGATTATGTGCTCAGGGAGATACATACGGGCATCTGCGGAAGCCACACCGGGGGTCACTTAATTGCTTTCAAAGCCCTAAGACAAGGTTTTTACTGGCCAACCATGCACCAGGACGGCATAAAAGTGGCCCGCAAGTGCGAAGGATGTCAGAAAAACACAAATCTCCACCACCAACCAGCAGAACAATTAACTACACTGCTCAGTCCCTGGCCGTTCGCCCAGTGGGGACTAGACATCATTGGGCCAATGCCACGAGGGAAAGGACAGGCAAAATACGCCATCGTGGCCATAGACTATTTGACCAAATGGGTGGAAGCATAGCCCTTATCCGCCATAACAGATAAAAAAAGCCACTGAATTCCTAAAGAAAAATATCGTTTGCCGATTCGGAATTCCCCGAGCCATCATCACTGACAACGGGAAGCAGTTTGATAGTAGAGGCTTCAGAAAACTCCGCGAGGACCTCCAGATCACCCTAAGGTTCGCCACACCAGCCCATCCCAAGTCAAACGGACAGGTGGAGGCGACGAACAAGACCATCAAGGCTAACCTGAAAGCTCGGCTCGGATCCAGCAAAGGCCTATGGGTCGAGGAATTACCAGAAGTACTATGGGCACACCGAACAACCTATAAAAAATCCACAGGAGAAACCCCGTTCTCCTTAGCATACGAATATGAAGCTGTCATCCCAGCAGAAATCGGGGTGACCTCCCACAGGGTCCAGCACTACGAGAGCAAACAGAATGAAGGACTTATCAGAAACCACCTCGACCTAATCGAAGAGAAGAGAGAAAGATCAGCCATAAAAACAGCAATCTACCAACAAAGGATGGCCCGCTTCTACAATAGAAGGATTCGGACACGCACCTTCATCCCGGGCGACCTAGTGCTAAGAAGGGTCACCCTGAATACCCGAAGGCCAGAGGAAGGCTCGTTAGGTGCCAAATGGGAGGGCCCTACAAGGTGGTAAAAGTAGTAAGGCCATGAGTATACATCCTAGAACAACTGGACGGCATACGATTAAAGAAACCCTGGAATGTCAATATGCTACGGAAGTACTTCCAGTAGACTCGTTTCTTTTTTACAGCAATTCAACTAAGGATAAAAAATAGTGTAAGACCTTCCCTCAAAAGGAACTGAAAAAAAAAAGGCAGTTTGTCCCTGAAATATGAATAAAAGCTTTCTCTTTTCAAAAAGGTTCTGGTCCACTTTCTTAAAACATAAATAGAAAGACTTATTCAAAAAAATCGGGGACAAACTTAGCACCTAATACAAAAAGAAGTGACCAGGCACTAAGACCTGATCGGCTCGGGGCTGGATTTCGTTCCGCCAAGGCTATTTGATTATTCGGCTTGGGGTCGGGTTACGTCCCACCGAGTCATGCACATTGGTCTGGGGACGGGACATTCCCCCAGAGCCAAGTACCTCTTTCAGCTCAGGGTCGGGCTATGTCCCACCGAGTCATACTCATTGGTCTGGGGACGGGACATTCCCTCAGAGCCAAAATGTCTCTTTAGCTCCGGGTCCTCGGAATATTCGGGACATACTTGATACGTAGGATCCGTGAGAAGCATAGCACGGGGAGGGATGATACCCCCGTGGCGATTGCTTGCTCCAGTGTTACCGAACACAAGGAGGAATATGTCATTAATGTGTCGAACACTCTTTGATCCTCCCTTACCCGATGCAATGGATCCGTGAGAAGCATAGCACAGGGAATGATGATGCCCCCGTGACGATTGCTAGCTCCAGTGATATCGGACCTAAGGAGGAGAATACCCTTAGTATCCCGGACACTCTTTGATCCATTCATCATTTGGATCCAATAGAGGAGCAGCACGGGGAGGCGTTGAGCCCCTGTGGCGTGTGCTTGCTCCAGCGCAGTAAGGAGGAGCCCTCACGTAAATACACATGCTCCACAGTGACCTGACGTATAGAGGATGTGCCCTTACCATTTTAAACGCTCTCTGATCCAAATCATGGTTCGTCGGGACACTGAATTGAAAGATTCAGAATTGTGTTTTGGAGACCTCGGATGGGACGCTGTTTTGAGGCATCCATGTTGTTGTTTATGCTTGTGAAACGTTTTTTGTTTTGGGATAAGTGCTAAGTCACCCCCGCCTTTTGATTTTATTTTCCAGAATCTTGTTTTTGTTTTTCACTGGTCTGGTAGAGGGACGCCCGTGCCAGATTCGGTTGGGCTTCAAAGGTTGATTCACTTCCCTTTTGAATAAGTCCCATGGATTAATCGACTAGGGGCTGGATTCGTTCCGCCGAGGCCACTTGTTTATTCGGCTCGGGGCTGGATTTCGTTCCGCCGAGGCCGCTTGGTTATTCGGCTCGAGGATGGATTTCGTTTCGTCGAGGCTTTATGGTCTATTCAGCTCGGGGTCGGGTTGCATCCCACCGAGTCAGCCCTTCGGACTGGGGACGTAACATTCCTTCAGGTCCAAGTGCCTTTCTCAGCTCGGGTCTGCTCTCGCACCACCAAGATCGATGTTCGGTTTCCGCTCGGGGTCGGGCTACGTCCCACCGAGTCAACTTCTTTGGACTAGGGACGTAACATTCCCCCAGAACCAAATGTTTCCTTCAGCTCGGGGTCGGGTTACGTCCCACCGAGTCGACTTCTTTGGACTGAGGACGTAACATTCCCCCAGAACCAAGTGTTTCCTTCAGCTCAGGGTCGGGTTACGTCCCACCGAGTTGGCCTTTTTGGACCAGGGGCATAAAATTCCCTCAGAGCCAAGTGTTTCCCTCAGCTCGGGGTCGGATTACGTCCCTCCAGCTCATATTGTCCCCCACGAAGGGGTATCAAGTGTTCGGTTGAAAGGAAACGTAAAAAGAACACAAAAGAGAAAAAAAGAAGGCAAAAATATATATATATTCAAAAGATGGGTCACCTTATACAATGTTATTACAAAAAAAAAAGATTAAGTACACATAGGGCCCTGTCCGGGTTACCCCTTCTCAATCAGCCCGCGCAGGGGCAGGAAGTTCTTCCTCAACTGGCTCAGACGATTGAGGGATCGGTTCGGCCTCGAGAACGGGAACAGCAGCTTCAACCTCGGCAGCATGGGGGACCTCTACTTCAAGAAATGGAGGTGGGATCTCAAGATAGGTCTCGCCAAGAACAGGAATATCAGGTCGCCCTTCTTGAGAAACCTGGGAGACCGGAGCAATCAAAATCGGGTCGGGATCCATCGCCTCCTCGGAAGAAGGGGGAGCCACTTCCGGAACTCCTCATCAGAAATTTCCCCCTTGTAAAAACTGATGGCCGCGTAGATAGGATCCATATTCAGACCAGGCAGTACCATCGGTATTAATTCAGCACAATCACCAACCCCTTCAAGGCGGATAGCATCCTTCTCGACCTCAAGTTCGGCCTCTTTCCTCTCAAGATCATCCCGAGCCCGTACCATTTGTTCGTTATTGGCCTTCAGTTTGGCCTCAGCACTGGACACCTTCACTTTCAAAATGCCAATCTCAGATTGGGCAGCCTTCAAATCCTCCCTAGCGGTATCGGCAAGTTTTCGCTCCAGCGCAGCAGCAGCCTTAAGAGCCTTATTTGTTTTGAAGGTCTCGATCGCAGTCAGCTCTTGATTCTTTATCACCTCCTCCCTTTCGGCCAGTTTAGCCTCCACCTCTGTAAGGCGATTCTGAAGTCTCTGGGCCTGACCACCCTCAGACAATAGCCTCAAGAGGAGGTCCTTATTTTTGGCCATAAGGTAAGTAGCCTGCACAAAACAAAGAAGTCAAGATGTGAGATAAGAAAGACAAGACCCTAAATCAGAAGGGAAAAGAGTAACTACCTTCGCCATTTGGGAGCTCATCTCTGTCACCAAAGCCTCAGGAGAGACGTCCTCATATCTCGAAACCTCCTCCGGAGGAATCACCTCGGCCAGTTCATTAAAGGCCGTCACTAGATGGGAAGTGGCCTCCTGGATGTCTTCTCCCAAATCGTCCACACCAAGGATCACAGAACCTTTTCGCTTCTTGGAGGAGCCCTCAGACGATTTTTTCCCCCGACGGACATCTTTCCTCTTGCTCGGGACGGGCTCCTCCTCCATCTCTTGAACCAGCTCAGTCTCATCTGCCCCGAACTGACGCATCCTATTCCTAAAAGGCTTCGGCGGACTGACCAGTCGAGCAGATCCTGATAACTGCGCACCAGAGGGAGAAGATGGACCCCGAACAGCCGGCTGAACCTTCCCTTGAGACACCCTCCCAGCCTCAACAGATTCAGGTTGTGCCCGGGAGGTTCCAGTTTCAGCATGACCAGCCTTCTTCATGGTACCGGCCAACCGCTCAAGATATTTCGGCCTCTTCGACATGCCTGTAAGAGCAAAAGGCAAAAGGCATGATCAGTACGAAACCTTGGCAAAAGCATAAACGATATTTTCTTCTAAAAGACAAAGAGAGCAGAAGAAACAATAAAAAAAAAACAGTAACATATCTACATATCCGACCCGGGACTTTTGGAGGAACAACCCGAATCAAGCCAGACTCAGCAAAAGCCATATCATTTACCAACTCCCTCCAAAGAGCGGCATACCACCGAGCCCAGAATACCCGCTTCCGGACCTGATGGGAAACCTTGGGAGCATCCCTCCAACAGGCTAGGAGGAATAGAAGAAAAAGGGTAAGAATCCAAACATAAAAAAAAAAAAAAAAAAAACTAAGGGAAGAAAAGCTAAAGGTCAATCTCCTAACCTTTCGCCCTAAAGATATCTGGTACCAAGATCTCCCATTCATCCGACCTCAGGGTTCGTCCCCAATCTCCAGTGGCCCAGAACCAGAGATCTTTGAAATTCTTATTGGAGTCAGGGAGCTTTTGGACGACATTTGACGAACTGTCATAAGCAGAAAGGTAGTACCAACCGTGGTGAGTCTTTGGGTTGGCCTTCAACCGATACAACCTCTTAACCTCTTCAAAAGAAGGTTCGCCAAGCCCCGCCCGATGCCAAGCTACATACAACCCGGCCAGAATCCTCCAACTGTTTAGACTCAGCTGACAAGGGGCGATCTCCATCTCGGCCAACATCCAGGCGAAATAGGGTTGAATCGGCAGCCGGAGCTCGCATTCGAAGGAAGCTGGGAGAAGGGCCACGGAACCCTCGTCAGGCTGACTGGCACGATCACATGGAAGAGATACCTCAAGGGAAATATCTATCGGGATGTCATATCATTGCCGAAGCAGTGCTAGATCATCCTCGGTTATCTTAGAAGGCCGAACCATGTCCAGAGCCGAGCCGTCAAAATCACCGGGCTCCGGATCCTCCCAAGGAACCCTCTGATGGTAAGAATCTTGTTCAATCTCAGAAGTAGTGGGGGTAAGTATCAAGGTCTTCCACACTGGGTGCCCCGATCCCGAGGAAAGCTCTTCAGCAGGGGGTGTGGGTGTTGAGGTCTAACAGGGTTTACAGAGGAAGATCTGTTATTAGACATTCCCGACATCCTAAGAAATAAAAATGAGGGGGGAGTCAGTCTATATCTAAAACTCTAAAACTGCCCAGGAATTCCGAGAAAGCTAAACATGTGGGTTCTAAAAATGCCCTAAAACAAAATTCGACAGACCATGAGTCACTCCCTAGCAAAATCAAAACTAAACGAAAGATTCACAAACACACAAAAAGGCAGAGGTCGTTCAGAAAGCTTACTTGTCCTTTCAGAAAGACTGAAGATTGCACGGCACGGTATGCTCGTCCTTTGTGTTCACAGGTCACAGCAGGAGAGGAAAACTCACGGTTGGAAAGAAACTTCAGGAACGCCGAGTCAAACGAATCACAGTTGGAGCAGGGGAAATGTTCACAGGAAGGAGAGAAAAATTTGCCAAAAAGACGGCAAAGTAAATGTCTAGTCTGCTTATAGTCATGAGTGTGACGCTCATGGACGTTAGATCGGAAAAGAAACCCGGATGGACGCCAAGTGTCAAACTGCAAAGAGGTCTGCCGAAATTAAACGAACGGTTGAGATCAGCGCACTGTTAAGGCACCTCTCCACGGTCGATTCATTTCTTTTTTTGGCGGGAACCCGACAAATGTTTGACAAGTGTCAAACTTAGGAAAAACCCTAAAGGTGATTTGATGGGCATTTAAACAGACGTGACTGCTGCGCGTCTCAAGAAAAGGTGCTTAAAAAGAGGCGACGGAAAATTGCGATTCAACTCCAGATCGACCTCCAACAGAGTAATCGGCACACCATTTTTATATACTTCCCGGCACCAACTTGTATACTCATTGGAACCGAGAACTAGGGGACAGATGTTGATGGTGTTTTCAGGCACTATGATATTTAAAGCAGCACGACGAGGATAGAAGGGTAATCCCTTCTTAGGTGAGATCGTTAAAGTCGACCCGACGCTTTGTAATAAGAGACCAAGCACCTTGCGGTTTCAGACCGACCACAATATTTAGAGACTGAGCACATTTTGGTTTCAGACCGAGCATGTTATGATCGGTTACCGAGCACTTGGGTTCATATGACCGGGCATTATCAGATCGACAACAACATTCTCAGTTTAAATGGCCATTATGACCGACCCCATGAAGACCGAGCACGTAGCAAAGACGTTCCAGAAGAAGAAACATCCAATTTCTACAGGGAAATGGACAATGATATCCTACTTTCATAGGGAAAAGAGATGAGTCAGTATCCAAATAGGATAAAAGAAGTTGAGACAGTATTAAAATAAGAATCCTTGCAAGAGGAGGAGATTAATTCGACTGAAGATTCTTATACAAATAGGAATCTGATTTCTGTACTATTATAAATAGAAGGGCATAATATGTGTATAGGGGATCAGAATCATCAAGCTCTGACTTGTAAAAACACAAAAAGATCTGAGAAGCGTGTTTGAGTAATAAAAGTATCATCTGTTTATGTCGTGGACGTAGGTCGGATCCAAATCCACCGAACCAGTTAATCTCCCTTGTTGATTAGGTGCATTTATCTGTCTTCTGCCTCAATTTGCTTTGGTCCCCATAACCAAACAAATTCACTATTGAGGGAGGAATGCTCGAGGAGTGATATTCTCATATTACCTGAGACCAAAATCAGCCGTCAACAAACTTTTACACTAATTACTCTTTTGAGTATACCCATTCAACAAGAGATTTCTCAATCACAAGTGTTTAATAAAGAATATTACAACATACTTTGGGCACTCACAAAAGATAAAAAAAAATATTTCAGTATGTGAGTTTCTAACCCAAGTATTTCAAGCTCTCTAAATGATATGGAGATGTATGTAATGAGCTATGATAATCAAGAGAGTGTTTGGTCAAGAAGGTTTAAGTTACTTTCAATGTTTTTGTTTTTAAAGAAATGTTAGAAGGTACAAGAACTTCGAAAAAACGAAATTGAGGCTTAATTTTTAGGGAAAGTGAAAACTGCCATAGTTCTCTGTCATGAGACCGATATTCCGATCTACAAGGGCTGATATATCGGTCATGTAATTCAAATGACTATAGGACCGTTGAAGATTAAAGCCCACCAATCGGATTACTGACCAGAATGATGATTGGTATGCCAGTTAGCTAACCATATTAGGACCGGTATGATCTATCCCGATTCCAGTAACTATGCAAACTTTAGACTGACTGGTATGGTAAACTGATATGGAGTAGCATGGTTCCAAAGAGCATGCAAAACTACTCAAAACATAGCAATGTGACTAGTATGTCGGTATCAATGACTAATATGTCGGTCTTAGTGTAGAAACTCAGGATTTGAAGATTTATAAATATTTTTCACATGACCCTAAAACATTTATATGATATGCATGAGCCATATGAGCTTAGAGTACTTAAATTATCAATTACTTACATTGAGAGCCCTAAGTTATAAGACTACAATAGATATCTTCATTCGGCGCTTGAATCTTCACATCAATTTACTCGACGTCTTTTTGTAATGCTCCCAAATGCGCGTCGAAATCCTAGTGTTGCATCATCAAAATACTTCATTGAGAATATGTCACTAATAATCTCTCCATTTTTTATGATGACAGCCTTTAAAACTTGTGAGCTTTGAGATTTCTAAATTTGTTGACGATTTTAGCTGCCCCTCAACATGTGATTGTCGTTAATATAGTTTTATAAAACAAATTTGCTCCCCCTTAATACAAGGGTGATGATATAAATGCGTTATGATTTCTCCCTATTTGCCATTATAAAAAAGGATGAAGAAGTAAATTTAAACCAATTATATGCATAAAACATATTAAAATTCATAAACATGCACAACTTTTATTTTCTCCCCTTTTACCATACAATCTAATAATCATGTATAGATGGTCATCAAAATTATCCAAGTTAAATCAATATTTATGCATTTCATTTTTAACCAATAATAAATAATGGCAACGCATATTCAATACCAATAATCCAAAAGGATCACAAATGTCATATATATCAATAAGTCCCATGTGATACCAATTGTGATTAATAATATGATCAATTCATATAATGTAGACGGATATTACAATTTTGCCTTAATTTTCAATTTTTAAACATTTGAAATGATTCAAACAAATTATCAATTAACTCAATGAGTTTCATTAATGCTCAAATCAAACAAATAAGCGTAAATAAGGCAAATCATGCATAGGTTTGTACAATTTAACTCAAAATGCCTAATCAATAGTATGCTTGATAATCATGTTCAATTCATGTCAAAAATTTAAGTATATTCTAGCAAGGTGGAGGAAATAATATCAATATTTCCGTAAACACGAATTTTACCTTTTACCATTGTCATCAAACGACAAATCCATCATTCATCAAATTTATTCATTTTGGGGGTTGTATTTGATATACTTCTTTTTAAGCTCTTTCCTAATTTTGTTTTAAGTCCTCGTGATTATTTGCATTTCTCATTTATTACTTTTCCCAAAGCTTCACCTACACAATCTTTCTAAGCACTTTTTTGGTACCCAAACTAATCGGATTTTGGTGTTCATTTTTCCACCCGAAATTCAAAGAATATTCACTTTTCCACCATGATATTATCAAATGACCGAAATACCCTTATGACGTCAATAAAATTCTAATGCATTAATGTCTGGGTGGAAAAATAAATATTTTTTAAACTTCAGATGAAAGACTGAATATTTAAAAAAAATATATTTAGTAAGACTGAACTTTAATAATTATTTGGTGGGAAAATGATATTTTCCCCTTTTAATCAAAGGTAATTGATTAAAGTAATGTTATTTTATCCGATATTACCGAAATATAAAAAGTCACATGTACCCTTTATTTTGTGTAATAATTTTGTAAGTATAAAAAGTAAATTTGGAAAATCACCCTCACTTTGTCTCGCTTCATTTATTACAGTACATCCAACCCGAACTTAAGCGGAGTAGGTAAAAACATCGGCTGCCCCAGGCTCTTACAAGAGGTGTACCCATTGGATCTGAACATAATACTACAAGAAAATACAAATTTATAGACGGAAATTAGCGACGGAAAAATCCGTTAGCGACAAAATTGAAATGTATTCCAATATTAGCGACGAAATTTAACGACGGGAGAAAATTCCGTAACTAATAGTGGCGGAAATGGAATAGCGGGAACAAAAACGACGGAATAGCAACTGATTTTTTAATCTGTCTCTATATTTAGCGACAAAATTAGGATTTCGTCGCTATTTAGAGACGGAATATTAATTCCGTCGCTACAGTTAGAGACATAATTGCGACGGAAAATTATTTTATCGCTAAAGAACTTAAATAAACAAGATTTTCTTTTCCCCTTCGCCAATCACACCCAAATCTCTAATTCCTCAAATTTCTTTGTCATGCATGCCCTCTCTCACTCCCTAATTCATCGGTTCTTACATTCTTTATTTCCCTTCTTCAGTTGTTCCCTTTTCTAAACGTAGGAGGCACCGACTTTGCCGGCAGTGCCAAGGTATGAGAAATCAGTGGGAGTTGTGAGTGAATCGAAATCATTTCTCTGTTTTTTTTTTTTTTTTTGATAAGAAAAAAAGTTGTGAGTGAATCGATAATTTTATTAAGAAAAAAGTATAACTGTTTTGCCTTGCCCTTTCTAAAATTGTTGAATACTTTCTCTGTTTTTTTTTATATATATATATATATATTTTCCAAATGGGAAAAGTAATGGATTTAATGTGGTTAGGCCTTGATTTTTTTTTTTTTTTTAACTGGTGGAGGTGCCTTTAGCAGGCCTTGATCTTTGTAGGAAAGAAATTTTCTTGTAATGAGACTGCTCACCTCTTTATCGAAGGAAGCTTTAAGTTATGTTAATCCTGTTGTTTGGCTGGGTGAATTCCCAGGAAACATTAGTTTGCTACTCACTTGGTCATTTTTAATGAAAGTAATATTTTCTTTCAAAAAAAAAGAAGCTGCTTGATTCAATTGGGTAGTACAAGAGAGTTTTGAAGGTCTGTTTAATAATGGGTGTTGT
>SKCR01040509.1:0-52827 GCA_019454045.1 Zanthoxylum bungeanum | reverse complement strand
ACTTTTGGCTTTTGTAGTTTTGTACTTTTGTTGATCTTGACATCTTGTGGTATTGTTATAATGTTATGTGTAGTGTGTACTGCAGTAACTACTATTTTATTTTTTTCATCTTGTGGTCATGTTGTAACATGTTATTGTCATTGTTGTGTGTACAAAAGTAACAAAACTAGAGGAAATGAGAAAGATGATCCTGCTGCATGAATCTCTTCTTGTGCTGTCTGTTTCTGACTTCTGAAAAATCGGATCGGATCGGTCCGATCCGAAATCTTTCAATTTCGAATCGGATCGATCCGATTTGATTCGATTTTAATCGAATCGGATCGATCCGATTCGAAATTGGACGATTTCGGATCGGACCGATCCGATCCGATTAGAATCGAATCGAATCGATTCGATCCGATTCGATCCGATAATTATCGGATCGAATCGGATCGAGTTCGATTCGCTGATCCGATCCGATCGGATCGTATATAACAACAAATTTCGGATCGGATCGGATTCGGATTCGATCCGATCCGATCCGAATTCGATAATGCCCAGGCCTATTGTAACAGCTTGGCATGTCAAACATGAGCTCTCAGCCACTTTGTACCATCCCCAGAAACAGAGAATCCACTTTCAGGATTCTTTTTAAGCTCTATGCTCCTAAGAATTCGACGCGGAACCTTCTTCAGATCTTTCTCGACCTCCAAAGCATTGGCTTTATAAATTACTCCTAATTTCTGCCTCTTCTTTGATCTGTATGGGACCCGCAATATGTATTGATTTCGTTCTTTACCCCTAATTAATATGGGACCCGCATTTTACACAAGTAAATATTTGATGCAATTTAACATTGTGTTTAGTATGTTAGGTTCATATAATTTTATTTAAATGAATTAATTATATATATTTTTCTTTTTTTGTAGTGTTATGGCAATGTAATCTTACCATTTGTAAAGAAATCTAAATATGTAGGATTTGCTTTAGATTTTTTAACTTGTATTATTTTAGTTTTATTATGTAATAGTGTTAATATTAAATATTTTATAAAATTACAATACCAATAAAATTAAAAAACTATTCAAGTTTCTGGTGGACAAAAGAAAGAATGAATTATCAATTTAAGAAAAAATGAGTGTAGTCTGTTGTCACGCCATTGTCACATGTCAAGTCAAGCGTATTGATTATGTTACCCTTTTGTTATGATTTTTACAAAAAGGTGACATTAGTTACAATATATTCACATCATGTTTATCCAGTTGGACAATCAGATATTTAGGAAATTTCAGAGGATATCCGCAGAAGAAAAATAATACCACCGAAATACACTATTGTACCCGAAAGAATTGTACCAATCTTACTATTTATTTGTAAGAAATATTTGAATATACTTTACATGCATGTGTTTTGCTATAACTGAAAGAATTGTACCAATCCTATTGTTTATTTGTGAGACATATTCCAATATGCTTTACGTGTTTTGATATAAAAAATCTATAATATGGAATAATGAAACAGATCTCCTGTCCCAACAGAATATGTGGCACCAAGTGACAAAGGCAATCTTTTTTAAAAAAAAAAAAAATTGCTATGCGGTGGTATTTACATATTCACAAAACAAACGAAATCGGAACACATAATCACAAACACTGAACAATCACTACATAAAGTAAATTTCACAATATCTAGTCACTAAACAATTCCAAGCACATTTTCTTCCCAAAATATTCCTCTATCCCGAATCAAATTGGGGTAATTAATTATACATCCTATATAAAATAAAAATTACCATAACTACACCACCATCACTTCTTCCGGTCCTTTGTTGTAGGACGCCTTCACAAACAACATCATGTTCCAACTTCTAGTGCTATCTATTTCAAGTCGGGTAGTATAGAAGCTATTTTGGACTAACCAAACTGGGAGAAACTTCTTCAATAATTGGACCTCCGCATGAATCTCTCTATCGGAATACTCATTTAAACATGAATCCAAAATCCATATTTGACTTGTATCCAAATTGATTTCTACCATGACCCAATGCTCACCTTTGATGTTGACCAACATAAATACCTATTTAATATTTATAAAACAACAAAAACTAATATAAATTATTGAACTTATAGCATTTTAAAAATAACATTGCACTTCGAGAACGATTATCGTCCAAGAACTTGATGACACTGGACTTGTATGATAGTATGAAAGGAAGTTGTCGTTGAATGCAATCTTGTCCCCACAATCACTACCTCAAGTCATTTGTTGTGGGACGCCTTCAACAAGCCACGTCATACTCCAGCTTCTAGTGCTATCTATTTCTAAGTCGGGTAGTATAGAAGCTATTTTGGACTAACCAAACCGGGAGACCCTCCGCATCAGAATACTCATTTAAACATGAATTAAAAATTCATATTTGACTTGTATCCAAATTGATTTATACCATGACCCAATGCTCACACTTGATGTTGACCAACATAAATACCTATATAATATTTGTAAAAACAACAAAAGTTAATATAAATTATTGAACTTATAGCATTTTTAAAATAACATTGCACTTACAGAATCGAGCGTTGTCCAAGACCTTGATGACACTGGACTTGTATGATAGTATGAAAGGAAGTTGTCGTTAAATGCAATTTTGTCAATGTCACTTCACATTCATTCCAAGCTTGCTTGATATGCAAACATCTAAAATCAAAATAGAAATTATTTTTATCATCGCCAACCACAAAAACAGTAACAAAACATGCATTTTATTTTCAGGTTGTGCAATATACTTAGAACATTCGTCGCTAAGACGTTTTCTTATGCAATAGATTCACCACAAGTGTGCAATAATTGTTGTTGTACTATCACCTTTCACGTATTAGGTATATGATCAAACACAGAGTAAAGCACAAGACAAAATAATAGAAAAACAATAAAAAAAAATAGAAAACCAAAAAAAAAAAAATGGAAACAGCTAATCAAACCAAAACATTAAAAAAAAACTATGCATTTAATGTTCAGGGTAAAAAAACATTAACAAAACTTATTTTTTTTTTGTTTGAATCTGGAAAAAAAAAAGTCAAAACTTGAGTCCAGGTACTGTCAGTCATGAGATGAGGGTGAAATGTGAAAAGTTAAGTGCGAGAGTGAAAAGTTAGAGGAAAGGTTAATAGGTGAAGTTATTTTGAGAGCATTTGGCTAAAAAGGATTGGAAAAAGTGCCATATTTTATTGGCTATTTTGGTTAATTTTCCTATAAGAATTAGGTGCTCTCATTAATTTGCATCTCATCGAACATTATCAAATAATTTCAATAACAATTTCATCAGCAAAAACTATGAGAAAACATGAATCAGCAAGTATAAATAAATGCATAGTAACAATATTAGGCCGAAGATAACACCAAACAGATCACAATCAAAATATTTAATCCAATGAATAATTGTAAAAATTAATAACAGAAAAAATATCATATTCCTTATACTTATAGCAAGCTCATCTAATCAAATATTGAATAATTTAATAAAAGAATAAAGCGCTTAATGGTAAACGATATAATTACCTTTTAGAAATTTTTCAAGTGAGGTTCGATCTTTGACAGCAGAAATCCCTGATAGGTTTTTTTTTTTTTTTTTTTTTTTTTTTGAAGCTAAAGAAAATGAAAATTTTGAGATTTTGAAAAGCATTGGTGTGTTTAAATTTCTGAGGGTTGCGGCAGTGAGTTCATAAGCTTGTTGCTTTTAGGGTTAAGAATTAGGGGAGAATATATAGAGATAAGAAGTACGAATTTGCACTGTAGTCCTTATTGTTTGACGAAAAGTCAATAAAACCTATAGTCTTAAAGTTTTTGTTATTTAAGTCCCCGATATATATTGATTTCGTTCTTCTTAACATTACACCTAATTAGTATTTTAATATTGTGTGTAGTATGTAAGGTTCATATAATTTTATTTAAATGTATTAAGTTAAAATTACATAAAATAACTTTTATTAAAAAAAAAGTTTTTATATGCAGTTTAATTCCGCAATACCCAACAACGAATAAATGACAGCAAAATTAACTCGAATCTTCAACTATGTATATCATAATGTATATGCAAAAAACACCAAGTCAGGATTTCATATGAAATTCACATCATCTTCTTGATGTTCCAGGACAACCGTAGCAAGAGCAAGTCGGTATGCCTTAAATTAGATAAGTTTGACGAAAACAGTAGTTTGGGAGCCAAAATAAAGCAAAGATGTCCAGAAGACTCTGACCCAGCTTAATGGAAGTATAACGGACCATCTGGGATGCAAATTTTATTTTTTGATTAACCGCGGGTAAAAATGGAAGGCACAGAAGCAAAAAGTGAACTGCAACAAATGGAAAGTATGAAATATATATTTTTTGATGAAGATAGTTCTAAAGCATGAGATCCCAAACAGAATAATAAAAAATGAAAAATATATTACCCTATAGGTGAGCCTTTTTTATCATTATTTCTCAGAAGCAGGATAGGGCAAGATCTAGAATACCGCACCTCATTTGAAGTCTTCCAATCCCCAGATTTTGGATCATCAAGACAAAGGAAATCCATTCGCTTATGATGTTTTTCCATGCAAAGTTCATTTTCTTTCATGGGAGAACCTATTCCACAGCTAGCATCCCACAAACTTTCATTGAAAATGCTTCTACCTTCAAATTTTGACCACGATGGAGAGCAACTCTTCAATATTGTCTGGAATTCCTGGAATTGGAACATGCTTTTTAGCTTCGTCATCTAATTCATTGTTTTGTGTCAATGTAGAAGCTGAGTTTGGAACATCTCCAATCCTTTTAACAGGTAATGAACGAGGATCATTGACTGTCAGAGGAAAAATTTCACAAGAAGAAATTTGTTCTTCATTCTCAAGTGTTGAACACATTTTGTTTTGAGAAACATCTTGAGCATCCAACATCAAACATTGCTTCAATTGCCAAGGAATCTTTGAAATACTGCAGAGCCGATCAACACAATTTACTCAATCTTAAAGTCTTAGCTTAAAATGATCAATTTTTCTGTTTACATAATAGTAACTCACCCATTAACAGGTTGCAGAGTCTTTTGAAGAAGTTGAAATGCCTTTGAACCAATGACTTCCAGTTTTGCAAGTCGACCCTCAAGTGAAAGACACTTTTAAGGTGTTGGCCTCGTTCATCTAAATGACAAAACATCAAGCTTAGAATTAAATATATATAAAGGTCAAATAATACGTTTACAAGAAACTTTCACATTCATCTAACTGTAGAATAAATTAAAGCATTTTATGTCAACAGGCAACTCAAAATCCTATTAAAAAGGCTTCTCAATTAACCATTAATCTAAGGTAGGGAGTTCAAGCCTGCTAAAGTAGAACTATTGTATTGTACTTTACCTGTTTCTGGCAAGCTAATTTAGGGCATCAAATCCCTCACCAAAAGCTGAAGCATGATTCTTCCACAACCAAAGTTGATGAGAGTTTAAATTACACTCACTTTCATGTGACCCGTTTCTTCCAACAGCATTAATGCAATTACTATCCCCTTCTCTATCCTGCTTGTCCAAAGGTTTCCACATGTATGTCACTAGAGCAATAGGCTGAGAGAGAGGTGCTCTAACATGAGGAAGCTGGGAAAAATCAAAAAAATAAAAGAAAAATATCATATATCTGAAATTTTTATGATTCATAAGAAAGGGTGACAAAGGTTGGCCTACCATAGCACTTCCATAAATAGCACCAGATAGAACAGAATGGAAATTGTCCCCAGATTCAGATGATGGGGAAGGCACCAGTACCATCTGTAGTATAGACAGTAATGAATCCTGGAAAGCTTCTATAATCATTCATCACAGTCAATCGAAAAACAACTCCTCCATCAAACAATGTAACTACATCTTTAAAAAAAAAATGAAATGCCTGCCTCTGGACCCTCTAATTGAACAGCAATGTAATAGCTTGCATCATGTACAACTAGGGATGGCAATTTTACCCATAAACCCGCAAACCCGCAAAAACCCGCTCGCAATGGGTAGGATTTGGTAAATATATTAGTGGGTGCGGTGCAGGTTTGGTAATTTAAAATAGAACCCGCTGCGGGTGCGGTGCGGGTTTGGTAATTAAGAAAAAAATACGGGTATCCACTGCAGGTATCCGCAAACCCGCAATATTATTTTTTATTAATTAATTTTGTAGGACAATATAAAATAACTTTCATATAAAAACAACTAACAAAACTTAAACCTAAAATATTAATCCACAGTTCCACACTCTCACTCAGCCACAGCCCGTAACCTGCCCATCTGAAAAACCGAAGAACGGAGTTTGTGAAATTCAGACCCGAATTTAGTATATTCTCATTTTAAACTTTAAAACTTAAAATGGAGATGGATGATTCCCATTCTGGTGCAATGATTAAATTGGCCGCCACTAATTACTCCCTCTGGAGACCTAGGATGATAGATTTTTTGAATTGTAAAGATCTATTTGATGTCATCGAGTTGAAGGGAGTGAAACCAGAGTCTGTTAAGGAGTATGATTGGAATAAACTCAACAACAGAACTTTGGGTCAGATTAGGCAGTGGATCGGCCATAATGTCTTCCACAATGTAGCACAGAACACAGATGCTTATGAAATGTGGAGGAAATTGGAAGACATGTTCCAGGCCAAAACAGCTCGGAATAAAACCTTAATCATGAGGCGTTTGGTGAACATGAAGCTGCAGAGTGGAACTTCCGTTGCAGAACACACCAACGAGTTTCAAAGCCTGGTGAACCAATTGTCTGCAGTAGACATGCAACTAACAGACGAAGTTCAAGACCTCTTGCTACTCAGTTCTCTTCCTGATAGCTAGGAGACTCTGGTGGTTATTCTCAGCAACTCAGCTCCAGGAGGCAAACTTACCATGCCTATGGTAAATGATGCCTTGTCAAATGAAGAAGCCAGAAGAAAAGACGTGGGCTCAGATCAAACAGAAGCCCTTGTCTCGGAGCAATGAGGAAGACAACAGGAGAAACATCAAGGTGGGAGGAGAGGCAGAAGAAAAAGTAGGGGCAGGTCCAAGGACGGGAAAAAGACATACAAGTGCTTCCATTGTGGCATTGAAGGCCACTTGAAGAAGAATTGCCGGAAATTGCAACGGGAGCAGGGACAAGGCAATAACCAGCCGAAGAAGAATGATGCGGAGACACTAGTAGTTACTACGGTGGATGTAGCTATATGCTCAGGCCAGGAAGAAGCATGCCTTCACACCGCAACTCAGGATGTCGAGTGGGTGGTAGATACTGCAGCGTCCTACCACGTCACTCCTCACAAGGATTTCTTCACAACATACAAAGCATGAGACTTTGGAGCAGTGAAGATGGGGAATACCAGTTCTTCTCAGATAGTAGGAATTGGCGAAATACAATTGCAGACAAATGCAGGGTATACAGTAACCCTGAAGGAGGTCAGACATGTTCCAGAACTTCGGCTCAACTTACTCTCGGGGGTAGCCATTGACAAACAGGGCTATGCTAGCCACTTCAGCAACGGCACTTGGAGGATGATAAAATGTGTCATGGTCATCGCCCGAGGACACATCTGTGGAACCTTGTACAAGACTCATGTGAAGATTTGTGCAGAAAGCCTCAATGTAGCTGAACGAGAGGCTTCTCATAATCTGTGGCACCAGAGACTCGGTCACATGAGTGAAAGGGGGTTGTCTACCTTGACAAAGAAGGATCTAATCACCGTCTCCAAAAATGCTACTCTGGATCCTTGCAATCACTGTTTATTTGGTAAGCAACACATAGTCTCTTTTAATTTCTCTTCTACAAAGAAATCAGAGTTACTCAGTCTGGTGTACTCTGATGTATGTGGTCCCTTGGAGGTAAACTCACTAGGCGGTAATAAATATTTTCTGACTTTCATTGACGATACTTCTCGGAAAGTTTGGGTGTATTTTCTGAAATCAAAGGATCAGGTCCTGGACTATTTCAAGCTGTTTCATGCCATGGTCGAGCGTGAAACATGGAAGAAACTGAAGTGCCTTCGCACAGACAATGGAGGCGAATACACTTCCAGAGAGTTCGATGCCTACTGCGGAAGCCATGATATTCGACACGAGAGGACTGTTCCACGCACCCCACAACATAATGGTGTCGCTGAAAGGATGAACCGCACCATTATGGAGAAAGTCAGAAGCATGATCAGTATGGCTAAGCTGCCAAAGCCATTCTGGGGAGAAGTTGTTCGTGCCGCCTGCTACTTGATCAACAGATCACCATCTGTACCGTTGAACTTCGAGATTCCGGAGAAAGTGTGGTTTGGTAAGAATCCTTCATATTCTCACCTCAGAATATTCGGATGTTTAGCATTTGCACATGTATCCAAGGAGCTCAGACAGAAGCTCGATGCAAGGACTACTCCATGCATCTTCATAGGCTATGAAGACGAAGAATTTGGATACAGGTTATGGGACCCGAAGGAAAGAAAGGTCATCAGAAGCAGGGATGTAGTGTTTCTTGAAGACCAGACAATAGAAGACATTGAAAAGCCCAATATGCCTTCTAAAAACAGTGCTGACAATACCGATGCAAATCCAGACACAACCCCAGCACCAACACCAACATCAGTGGCCACAGATGATGATGGGGTGCAAGACATACCAGAAGCAGAACCAGAAGAGGAAGAAGGTATTGAACAGGGGGAGCCGCAGCCTGCTCCATCAGAGGCTTCAGGGTCATCCACAGATCCAAATGACAACAGACAGCCAGAACCTCCTGTACGAAGATCGAGAGAGGCCGGATTCCATCAGCCAGATACTCAGAATCAGAATACATTCTGCTTACTGATGAGGGGGAGCCAGAAACCTTCAACGAAGCAGTATCTCATAAGGACAAAGACAAATGGCTACACGCAATACATGATGAGATGGAATCTCTACAGAAAAACAACACTTATGAGATAGTCAAGCTCCCACATGGAATGAAGGCACTAAAGAACAAATGGGTGTTCAAGCTCAAGAAAGATGGCATCGGAAAAGTGGTGAAACACAAAGCTCGGCTAGTGGTCAAAGGATTCCTACAGAAAAAAAGGACTTTGATGAGATTTTTTCACCGGTGGTAAAAATAGCTTCAATCCGAGTTATCCTAGGATTGGTAGCTAGACTGAACTTGGAGCTTGAACAGATGGATGTCAAAACAACATTTCTTCATGGTGATCTGAATGAAGAAATCTACATGGAGCAGCTAGAAGGATTCAAGGTTTCAGGTAAAGAAAACCTTGTTTGCAAGCTGAAAAAGAGCTTGTACGGGCTCAAGCAAGCACCGAGGCAATGGTACAAGAAGTTCGACTCATTCATGGTGGGTCAAGGCTACAAAAGAACTGCAGCAGATCAGTGTGTATACATTCAGAGGTTTCCATATGGAAATTTCGTTGCTCTTCTACTGTATGTAGATGACATGTTGATTGTTGGACAAGAAGCAGCGAAGATCAGTCAGCTGAAGAAGGAACTCTCCAAGGCTTTCGACATGAAAGACTTATGACCAGCTCAACAGATTTTGGGAATGGAGATTGTTCGTGACAGACCGAACAAGAAGTTGTGGCTTTCACAAGAGAGGTATATTGAACGGGTAATCAAGAGGTTCGATAAACAGAAAGCCAAACCAGTCAGCGTTCCGCTAGCGCATCATTTCAAACTGAGCAAGAGTTCGTGCCCCTCATCCAAGAAAGAGATAGAGGAAATGTCAGCAATACCATATTCTTCAGTTGTTGGAAGCCTAATGTATGCAATGGTATGTACCAGGCCAGATATTGCACACGCAGTGGGTGTAGTGAGCTGTTTTCTCTCTAACCCTGGAAAGCAACACTGAGAGGCAGTCAAATGGATTCTCAGGTACCTGAAGGGTACAACGAAGTTTCGTCTGTGTTACGGGGGAGCTGATCCGATCTTGGAAGGCTATACAAATTCAGATATGGCAGGAGATCTTGATGGTAGGAAATCTACATCAGGATTCATCTACACTTTTGCAGGGGGAGCTGTGTCATGGCAGTCAAGATTGCAGAGGTGTATTGCATTATCCACAACAGAGGCTGAGTACATTGCCAAAAGTTTAGGAAATGAGTTGGCAAAAAACGTGTGCTACAGTGCACGCGTTTTTTGCCCTATAAATTGAATCTTTCCAGTGAATGTATTTCATCCCAAGAGTGAGAGCATTGTATAGAGAGTGAAAGTGAGGTTTTAAGTTTCTAGAGTGTAAACTTGTTATTTTATTCTTGTAGTAATGAAATACATTCGGTTTTTCCTCAAAACACTCTAAGAGTGATCGGTAATTCACAACAACTACATCTTTAAAAAAAATAAAATGAAATGCCTGCCTCTGGACCCTCTAATTGAACAGCAATGTAATAGCTTGCATCATGTACAACTAGGGATGGCAATTTTACCCATAAATCCGCAAAAACCCGCCCGCAATGGGTAGGATTTGGTAAATATATTAGTGGGTGCGGTGCGAGTTTGGTAATTTAAAATAGAACCCGCTGCGGGTGCGGTGCGGGTTTGGTAATTAAGAAAAAAATGCGGGTATCCACTGCGGGTATCCGCATACCCGCAATATTATTTTTTATTAATTAATATTTGTAGGACAATATAAAATAACTTTCATATAAAAACAACTAACAAAACTTAAACCTAAAATATTAATCCACAGTTCCACACTCCCACTCAGCCACAGCCCGTAACCTGTCCATCTGAAGATTTTTTGCATGACTATTATTGTTTTTTTTAATCACACTTGTTAATAAAATTATAATACAAAAATTTGGATTAAGTTCATATGATCAGAAACGGGAGATGAGCAAAATAAGCAAGTGTTTGCTACAACTTCAATATCTTTCCTGCTTCTTCATTACACTTACACCACTTGAGCTTCGTAAGCATCACTTTCATTACAATAGCATAAAAAATATGACCAAATATTGGTGATTACTTTTTAACTTATTTTCGATTAAGTTGGCTAACTTAGATCATTATAATTATGAAGGGAAAAACTCATTTTAATTATGTTTATATGAAATAATAAACATATGGTACCGAGTCTTTCATACATTATGTTATCTATGTATTGTATACACACATTGCATGTTGTATATGTCAAATGAAAAACAAATGTGAAAATTACAACTAATAATAAAAAATAAATTATTTAATTAAAATATTTTAAAAACCCGCAAAAAATCTGTTGGGTACCAATGCAGGTTTGGTAATTTATTTTTATATGCGGTGTGGGTTTGGTAATGAAAATTAAAACCCGCAACGGGTATGGTGCGGGTTTGGTAATTTATTTACATATGCGGGTGCAGGTTTGGTAATGGCAAACCCGCACCATACCCTACCCACACCATTGTACAGTACAACAACTCCTTGTTTGACCCACTTCAACAAAGCCCTAGAACACATTCCTCGGCATACCACAAACACAAATTTGTCAATAAATACAAGATGCCCAACAAACAAACAAATTCTTCCTCAATTATAAACAAATATAATATGTTCAAATAACAACTATCATCAATAGCACAAGATCTTATATATACAGCAACAGCAACAACAAAAGCTTAATAACATCTGCCCTGCAAACCAAGGGGAAGCTGAAAACCCCATAGCTTTTTCATTGTAAACAGCTTGGCATGCCAAACATGAGTTCTCAGCCACTTTGTACCATCCCCAGAAGCAGAGAATCCACTTTCAGGATTCTTTTTAAGCTCTATGCTCCTACGAATTCAACGCAGAACCTTCTTCAGATCTTTCTCGACCTCCAAAGCATTGGCTTTATAAATTACTCCTAATTTCTGCCTATTCTTTGATCTCTTCTTGGTGGCTTGATTATCATAGGCAGTGGTTCTTCTTCTCTTGTTTCTATGAGACCGAAAATTGTTGTCCAAACGATTCGATATAATGAATGAAGACTCTCCAGCTCAGAAGCTCTAGCCTTTGCAAATTTCTGCATATTGAGTTTTCTAGGCGGAACTGATGAAACTTAAGGCCGTTTGCTTCCATCGAAAGCCATTCCACAAATTAATTCCCAAAAAATATGAAGCTCTTATGGGTTCAATTCAATGTTAGGCCTCAACTTAAGAGGCACTACACTCAGCAAGTGACTAAAATTATTCCTTTTTCATAGTTAAATGATATAAACAGTGGAAGCTTTTGAACTGTAAATAAAAAAAAAAATCAAATTAGATATATATATTGAAAAATTTAATATAGAGAATACTTCCCTCACAAAGCACAAAGCACAAAGCAGAGTGTGTCCTGAAAACTAGACATGAGGCGACAGCCCCGACGCACTGCTGTCGCGAGGCGGCGCCTCAGATGGAGTTTTCAAACTATCATAATTACCAAAAGGTTTTTTCAAAACTAAATTCACACTTGTAATTCATGACCCCACAAAAAATAATTCCGCTACCACCCTAATAAAACCAATCTCACCGAGCCCATCGATAAAGCAGAAACTATGTATAGTGCTCTCATTAATTTGCATCTCATCAAACATTATCAAATAATTTCAATAACAACATCATCAAGCAAAAACTATGAGAAAATATGAATCAGCAAGTTAAAAAAAAAATGCATCAGTAACAATATTAGTCCCAAAATAACACCAAATTGATCACTATCAAAATATTTAACCCTATGAATTATTCCAAAAAAAAAAAAACAGAAAAAATACCATATTCCTTGTACTTAACAAGCTCATCCAACCAAATATTGAATAATGTAATAAAAGAATAAAGCGCTTAATGGTAAATAATATAAATACCTAGAGAAATTTTTCAAGTTCAAAGATTTGAGATTTTGAAAAGCAGTTGGGTTTATAAGCTTGTTGCTTTAAGAATTGAAAATTAGAGGAGAATATATAGAGATAAGAAGTACGAATTTTCACTGTAGTCCTTATTGTTTGGCGAAAAGTCAATAAAGCCTATAATCTTTAAGTTTTTGTAATTTAAGTCCCCAGTATGTATTTTTTGACACTGGAATTTCTCATTACACACTCTTGACACATGGTTAACTTGAATATGATTATTCACCACTTCAATTTCTTCAATTCCATCAATCAGCCAAGCTATTTCCTTCAGGTTAGTTTCTTGCCCATTAATCAAATCAACAACACTTTTGGAATCAGACTCCACCATTAGCGGCGTCAATTTAGCTTTCTTAGCCAATTTAATACCAAAATACATGGTTTCTGCTTCTGCATATTCAACATCCCCACAGAACATTGTGTTTTAAATTCTTGCAGCCATTATCTCGCCCTCCCAATTTCGGATTATGGCTCCCAACCCAGCTTTCTTCTGGGCAATATTTTGTAGTAGGGGTGTTCATATGGTCGGGTCAACCCGTGACCCGACCCGAACCAACCCGACCCGATTCGCTCAGGTTTGGAAACTTATAAATATATTTTCGGGTCAAAATTAACCCGACCTGATTTAAACACTATATAAAGTTGTAAAAAATTAGGGCAAGCTGCAGCTCTGTCCTCTTATCTACCATTCTTGGTTCCCCCTTGAATATTTTCTCTCCCAAAACAAGCACAGTGAAGAAAGTGTTGACGGGTGATTTTTGTCCCAGAGGCAGTTCGAGACAACTCACCCGAGATAATCCTCCTTCAACCTTGAATTTGTTTGGTTATGGGAAGACCAAAGACAAATACAGTAAAAGGGGAGAAAAACACGCAGGTTGACAATAGAGTTTTAACGTGGTTCGGCGGAGCAAGTCCAGCCTACGTCCACGGGCACAAAATAGAGAGGGTTGATTTTATTACCAGAACTAACTCGGCCGACCTGTTCTGAGAGAGGTCCAAATGAGGCCGAGCAGTTTATCGAGTTTTACAAGTAATGCTCATTTTCTTTTTGGTTACTAGTTTTTCTATCTCTTACAAATGAATCTAATTTTCCTTTATATACTAAGGAATTACAACAATGTTCCTCCCACTTTATGACGTTTCCCACGTGATCTCCGACTGATTGACGGGCTCTCTGCTCCAAGACTGTCATCGCTGAAAGCAAGCCTGTTGTCTGACGGTTCGTCACATCACTCTGTTTTCTCCACTGCCACACGCAACAATAATGATGTCAGCCTGTAAAGAGCCTTCAAGTAGTGGTGTATGCCAGAAGGAAAAGTCCATACTATCCTTGATCACACATCGGATTTCAAAAAGGTTGGTCAAATGATCTACCGAACTACCCAAACTGCTCTCGTCCTGACCCGGAATGTCCGACCCATCTTCTGTGGTACTGAAGGTAAAACAAAACTGAATCGAGCTACCGGGCTCCTGATGTGGTCGGTCTGAACTGTCCTGAACTGCCCGACCTATCTTCCGTTGTCGGTCTCTGCTCTGATGTGATCGGTCTCTGAATCTGTACCATATTGTGTGCTCTGGTCGGCCAGATCTAGAAAACTGTGTCCGGACTCTCTTTCTGGCCGAGAAATAACCCAAACCCTCTGAACACTTGACCCTCCAAAAAGGAAAATCTCATCTATGCCTTTGCCGAACTGTTCAAAGTACTCGTCACAAAAAACACCATCAACATATGTCCTCCAGTTCTTGGTATGAACGAGTTAGCGAGTTAATGCAGAGAACTATAAAAAAGATGGTGTGCTGATCAACCGGTCGGTGGTCGCTCCAGGAACCACAGAGGAAATTGCCTCTGCTACCAATCAGGTCTTCCATTGCCATCTTCATGTGCTTGGTGATAAGTACATGAAAATGTACTTTGAACATCACTTATTCAGGTTTATTGTTAAGTATTTAGTTATATATTTCATATTTTATTATTTATAATTTTTATTTTATGTTAATTTAGAAAATATTTATTATTTAAATTATTTTAATAATTTCTTTCGTTATTATTTACTATTTGTAGGAATTGGAAAGAAACCGAACGCAAACTCCACATGTAGAGAAGTTGAACACGTGAATGAGCCCAAAACCATTAGGCCCAAGCCGAGGGCCCAAGATGAGAGGCTACGCAAACAGCAAGGCCACGTGAAGATAATTGAAAATAAGGAGAATAGACAAATTGTTGACTAAGTCAAAAGCCAAGGATTGTTGGCATCATGTGGGACCACAATTTGAGAGAAGGTGGCGTGAAGAATAATTAAAAAGAGAGAAACAAAGTTGAGTTGTTGACTATAATAGAAACAAGCATGCAACGTGGGGCCCAAGTGCTTAGACTATTAGGTTTAAGTTTTTCACACTATAAAAAGCAGCTGAGGGTCGCGTAAAAAGGTAGGCCTAGGGCTGCTGCCGAGAGAACGAAGAGAGGTAAAGCTCGTAACAAGCAGCTCCAGCCTGCGCATAAGATAAAAACAGAAGACAAAAATCAGCAGTGGCCGAGAGGGTAGAAAGCAGATAGCAGTGCCGAGAGTTCGGAGAAGAAATCGGAACACAAAGCCGGGACGTGGAGCCGTGATGATTCAGAACAATATTTCTCTCCAATTTCAGGCTATTTCTATTTCTTTTATGAGGAACTAATCTCCTAGGCAAAGTTATGGATGAACTCTTGTGTTAGATTTTTATTATTTATGTTTTTGATTCCTACGAACCTTTTAATCGTTTAATAAAATTGATGTTTATTATTTTCTATCATCCTTCGATTTATTAATCCAGAAATTACATTTTGTCAAATCCCATATAGATCCAGTCATGCTTCTTCTATGTGTGGTTTGCGAATTTAATTGTGACTGGTAAAAGTTGTTTTGCGTGTTGATCTTCTGCTGCAGTATTGCCTGATGGTATATTATCGACGTTAGATAACTCGTAACGATGACTTTTGTGTGCTGTTAACATAGAGAAAATAATCATTAATTACCTTAGAAATTATCATGCGTAGAATTGAATATTTTCCGGTTGTTGGTTTGGGATGTGAAACCCTCAATTGAGTAATAATAGGAATTAATAACTAAATATTTGAGTTTGATGCAAGATGGATTACTGACGCTTTGCTATTTATCTCTGCTATTATCTTTAATTATCTTTTTATTATCTTATTTATCTTTATTTTAATTACCAATTTTATCATCTTATTTATTAAGTTACCGTTAACGTTTTTGCTTGAGTGAATTAGTTCTGTTGTAACATTCTCTCTGAGGAATCGACACCCCAGCTATACTGCGATAACCGCGAGTCATATTTGGGCGTAATCACTCTGTCATTGAGGATTCTGATGCCCATCCAAATGATTTTCTGACTTGAAGCAAATTCCTCATTTACCCTTCTGGTAGCCGTCCCAACAGAATACGAAGCTCCTCCTACCGTCCAGACTGAAACTAACATCCCTTGTGCCGAGCCTATACTAGAGATCATGCCTCCCGGACCAGATCAAGACAAACTCGCTGCCCAATTTCCTCTTCCGATGCTTATCTCTGAATGCTTCATTTCATGTCTTCCCATACTCAACATGATTCCAAATTTTAACTTGCTAACTGGTTCTTCCGAATCTGGATGTGAGAAGAGGTCCTGATCCAGACCAATTCGAACCCGGCCATAAAGGGAATGCTATGTCCCCGAGCCGAAAAGAACACTTGGCTCTGGGGAATGTTACGTCTCCAGACCAATGAGATAGACTCGGTGGGACGTAACCCAACCCCGAGCTGAAAAGAACACTTGGCTTTGGGGAAATGTTACATCCCCAGTCCAATGAGATGGACTTGGTGGGATGTAGCCCGACCCCGAGCTGAAAAGAACACTTGTCTCTAGGGAAATACTATGCCCCCAGACCAATGAGATGGACTCGGTAGGAGGTAGCCCGACCCCGAGCTAAAAAGAACAATACAGACTCGGCGGAACGAATCCAGCCCTGAGATGGTAGAATAAAACAGACTCGACATAATGAATCCAGCCCCGAGCTGGTGGAGCAATACAGACTCGGCGGAACGAATCCAGCCCCGAGCTGATGGAACAATATAGACTCGGCATAATGAATTTAGCCTCAAGCTGATGGGACAATACAGACTCGGCGGAACGAATCCAGCCCCGAGCTGATGGGACAATACAGACTCGGGGAACGAATCCAGCCCTGAGCTGATGGAACAATACAGACTCGGCGGAACGAATCCAGCCCCGAGCTGGTGGAACACTTGAGACTTATATGAGGGAAGATTTTCAACATCTGAGGCTCTGCTGATAACGGCGCGGGCGTCCCCTTGCCGATTATCGGCGAAAAACAAAAATAGAACAAGATAAAGTTTAATAAAGTGGAGGCGACTTAGCATATACTCCACATAAATTCAAGGAAAAATAACAACTCGGGTGCTCCGAGGTAGCGTCCTGCCCGGTGCCTCCAAAAACACAATTCTGAACCTTACAATTTAGCATCCCGGAAAGCCAAAATACGGATCGGTGAGCGGCCGGGACCCTAAGGGTAAAAACCTCCTCATGCTGGGCGGCTCTGGAGCATGCACACGCCATGAGGGCAGAAGCCTCCTCGTGTCATGCTTCTAATGATCCGAGCGGTCAAGATAAACCTACGGGGGAGAAAAACTCCCCGCAGTCGTCTCGCCTAAACCGGTTAGGCAAATTGCTTCATGGGGGAAAAGCCTCCCCACAGTCGCCATCACGGGGTGGTACTGTTGACTCGGTTAGGCAGATTGCTTCTTGGGGGAAAAAACCTCCCCATGGTCGTCATCCCGAGGTGGTACTGTTGACTCGATTAGGCAGATTGCTTCATATGGGAAAAAACCTTCACACGGTCTCCATCCCGAGGTGTCCACAAAAATACGAGTTATGGGGTAGTAACGCTCCGGCCTCGGGGGTTTGATAATGACACCCATGATTGGCATGCCGCAAGGGGTTCACGCGTTTCCCACATGTGCTCCATCCCATGATGCGTTCTGGATCCTCAAAAGTGAAAGGAGCCAGGTCGGAACACTTCCACCCGGGGGTTTGATAATGACAGCCGGGATTGGCGTGCCACGGGCATGGTGCTTTTCCTGGCTACCGAGCACCCCTTTCGCGCCAATCACATCCCGAGAATATTGAAAATAACTTTCGCATTTGATTAACAAACAAGTAAGATAGACAAGTTTCTTAAAGAAAATGAGAGTTTTATTCATATTTAAGGGACCTGCTGCCCTTCTTACAACTCTTTGCGGGTCATTTTAAGAGATGCTTTTACAATACTTTCTTCTGGTTCTTGTTTAGGAGTCCGACACATCTTCGAGTCAAGGCTTATTCAGATCCGCCTGAACTTTCTTTCTGACCATGCCGACTGAATTCCTAGCGCCGAACGCTCCATAAGCATTCTTGAACAATGCATTTTCCCGGGACCTTGCATATCCCGAGCAAATCTGGAAGCCTAGCTGAGGTCCTATGTTCTGACTCCTTGTGGTCTTCCATGTGCGCTTTTTCTCCTTTCCTCTCATTCGGGGATATCACCACACCAATGAGGGGCTTGATGGACGTCGTCCTCTGCCCTTGGCTGACTAATTCCCTAACCGATCCTTCAGCACTGCCAACCTGTAGAACTGAGGACTCTGGCAGACCGAGCAAACATGGCGCTTACTCTATGAGGGACTTGTTCAGCCACTGCCAATAGACGTCACCCATCCACAACGTTACATTCCATTCTACAACTCAATCCTAATGGATGATTGTTTGCTATCCCCCTTACATTCCATTCCACAACTCAAAAAAAAAAGCTTCTGTTGATGACATCCCTCTTTCTTGCGAACTATTTCCTCTTCTCATTTGACCAGCTTCTTCCCATTCATTTCCCCTTCCGGCCATTATGCTATTGAACTCTCCAACAACCCACGGTTTCCACCCTTTACCATCGTCTTACTATGCCAGTTGCTTCGGCGCCAACTGTTGACGGGTGATTTTCGTCCCAGGGGCAGTTTCGAGATAACTTACCCGAGACAATCCTCATTCAATCGTGAATTTGTTTGGTTATGGGGAGACCAAAGGAAAATGCATTAAAAGGGGATAAAAACACACAAGTTGACAAAATAGTTTTAACGTGGTTCGGCGGAGCAAGTCCAGCCTACGTCCACGGGCACAAAACAGAGGGGGTTGATTTTATTACCAGAACTAACTCGGCCGACCTATTTTGAGAGAGGTCCAAATGAGGCAGAGTAGTTTATCGAGTTTTACAAGTAGTGCTCATTTTCTTTTTGGTTACTAGTTTTTCTATCTCTTACAAATGAATCTAACTTTCCTTTATAAACTTAGGAATTACAACATTGTTCCTCCCACTTTATGACGTATCCACGTGGTCTCCAACTGCTTGACGGGCTCTCTACCCCAAGACCGTCGTCGCAGAAAGCAAGTCTGCCATCTGACGGTCCGTCACATCACTCTTTTTTCTCCACTGCCACACGCAACAATAATGATGACAGCCTGTAAAGAGCCTTCAAATAGTGGTGTATGCCAGAAGGAAAAGTCCATATTATCCTTGATCACATATTGGATTTCAAAAGGTCGGTCAAATGATCTACCGAACTACCCGAACTACTCTCGTCCTGACCCGGAATGTCCCACCCATCTTCCGTGGTACTGCAGGTGAAACAGAACTGAACCAAGCTACCGGGCTCCTGCTGTGGTCGGTCTGAACTGTCCTAAACTGCCCGACCTATCTTCCGTGGTCGATCTCTGCTCTGATATGATCGGTCTCTGAATCTGTACCATACTGTGTGCTCTGGTCGGCCAGATCCGGAAAATTATGTCTGGACTCTCTTTCTGGCTAAGAAATAACCCAAACCCTCTGAACATTTGACCCTACAAAAAAAAATCTCATCTCTGCCTTTTCCGAACTGTTCAAAGTACTCGTCACAAAAAACACCATCAACAGAAAGTTTCATAATTTCGTCACATATCGTAGTTCTCAAGGATAGAGCTAGTGAGGTGTCCTATAAGAGACACAAAACCACTCACCAACAATTTTGTTTCTAATTATAGACCCTTTGGCCCCCCTCTAGTATCCTGAAATGAAAAACCAAAAGAGCCAGTGGTGAAGGGATTCTCAAGCAAAAATAATAACAACATGCAAAGTTAGTTTCATCCTTGTCCTTGAAACTTTGCATCTCCGATTTTTTTAAAAGTGAGAATGTAAAAGGCCTACTTTCTGCTTCTCTTGGAGCCAGATTTTCGGGAGCCTTTTCTACCACTTGAACCAGTGGAACTGACTCCAGATCTGACTAGATCAGTTTGGGCACAGTGAATAGGCACATGATGCCCATTAACCAAAGCAGGGAACCCAACAGCAGGGATTCTGCAAAGCAACAAAGACCAGTATCAAGTAGCATAACTAAGAGTAAGAGATCAAGCCCACTAAACATCGAAAATGCAAACCACGATGAAATTCACAGTGGGAAATTAGGAATTGGAAAATACAACCAAATTCATAATCAAATAAAGGGCTCTATTAGACCACAAAAGGCCATTTGACTAAATAATTATCAGAATATCAGCAAGGAAACTGAACAGTATTATGTTGACCCGACCAGACCCATAATTTTTTGACCCGATCCGTGTCGACCCGACCCGCGTGGGTTACCCTCACAATTTTCGGGTTTCGGGTCTTCCGACCCGATTGACCGACTCGATCGGGTTTAGAAAAATAGGAAAAAATCTGACCCGAACCATGAACACTTGTAGTTTGTAGTATGTATTGATTTCGTTTTCTTTACATATTGTGTGTAGAACGTTAGGTTCATAAGATTTTATTTGAATGTATTTATTAGATTTGTTTTTGGTATAGTTTTTGACATGCTCAAAAAGTGATTTTTGACTCCTAAATATAAGAGTGTCGAAGTAATAAAATAACTCGGTAAGATCGAATTCGATCCACAGAGAATATATTTAATATGATAAAATAATAATTTGAGTGAAAAGAAAAAGATTGAATTTTTTTGAAATGATGGGAAATTTTTAAATTGAACTGCAATAATAAAATAAAATGCTGGGGTTATGAGATCCATTTTTAATATTTCAATTTTAGAAATCTCACTTCTTATAATATATAAATTATCATTGTTACCCAATTAATCTATTTCAGGAATTAATTATGTCAAAATAAATAAAATCAGTCATAAGGCGGTGATAATTTTATCTATAACAAGTTCAGTTAGGTACTTAATTATGCCAAATAAATAAAACCAGCCATGTATGCGGTAACAAAATTTGTCAATAATTAATCTAGAATTAAATTAAATATTAATCATTAGATTACAATTTATATATTATAATATAAGTGAGATTAATATATATTTTCATGTAAAAAGCTTCACAATTTTTCCCAGCAAAAAGAAATTACCTACTCATAATTTGAATAAAAACATACATAATTTTTTTATTAAAAGAAAAAGAAATTACAAGAAAGTTTTAAAATAAAACACACAAGACACTCTCTCCTAAAATATAATCAGAGACTTGAGAGAAAGCATGAAAAAATGAGATGAGCATCGACTTTTACATATTGGCTTCTTCGTCAATTTTGATATTGAAAATTTCAGAATTCGAAAATATTATGAATATCAAAGTTGTAAATCTTTGAGTTTTCTTTCATCTGGAACTTGAATAACCTTAATCCGATATCAGAGTAAAAAATTATGGGCAAAATACGAACATCACACATGGTTGGAATTTTCGAAGTTGTATATTATTAGAACACCCTATTAAATTTCTGGCCTCCAAAATACAAATGTCAGATCCATTTTTCTAGATATGCATCTAAAATATTATCACCTAAATAAAAGATAAAAATCACAATAAAAACATATAAAATATAAATTTAATTATTAGGCTAAATTAAGGGGATAAATGAAACTACAAGTGTAAAATGATTGATTTTTCTTTTAATAAATGTGCACTTTTTAGTGTTCATCACACCCCAACGAACTTACTACTAGACCCTAATAATTTAAGCGAAAAACTTTAAAAAGATAAATTCTTTTCCAAATTAATAAATTTTTTTTTCTAAATGATCAAACAAGTAAATTCTCCTGTACTTTTTACTCTTCTTTCATACACACATAAAACAATGTATTAATCAATTCATTATGCCCACAATATCCAGAGGTCTCGTTGAAAAGTGTAGGAAACGTTTTTCCTCACGCAGCGGAAGCGGCTTAAGCACCCAGGATCGACCTTGAAAAATTTTTCTGCTCTCCTCAACTTAATCCAGAATTTTTCTGCCAAAAATTTCAGATCCGAACAGCCTTGAATCATACACGCACACTGAACCAAAGTATGCGCATGTGTCTAGTTTGCATGGAAGCCGAAAGGCCACAAGGCCATTGATCATATTCATTCATTCGCAAGTTCTTCTTTGTAAACATGGTGATGATCAAATGATCAAAAGGACGTCACTTTGATCATGTGCTTTGATCATATGCGATGATCATGTGCGCAAATCATATGGGCAATTTTGATCAACCAAATCAAGCACACTTGGATGCTGATCATATGCGAAAATAAAAAAATGAAGACAGTAGCACATGTCTGAATGTCTCTCTCTGATTCATCGTGAAAAAGCAAAAGCAAAATAGAAAAAAATGATAACTCATTTCAAAGTCAAATACAGCACTTCACATTATGCCATAACCTGGTCCTACTTTCATTTTTAATTCAGTGCACTTTGAATTTGTTTTGAGCAACTCACGTCCTTTGGACTTCCGATCACAAACATGACTTTGACAATAATTAGATTTTGCCGTGAGCGTGAATAACAAATCGGATCCATATTCGATTTTTCGTGTTATGACTCATCACCAAAAATCTGTGATGGTGGGCTCGGGATTGACTCACTTGATGTGAAAATTTTCCTATGGGAAAATATTCTCTTTTGCTTTCTCTCTTTTTCCTCTCATTTTCAATCTCATTGATAATGAGAAAGTAGGGCTATGGTTTAGTGAGAAGAGAAAAGCTTCATTTTTATATGTAGGATTTAGGTTAATTAAATGTACATTTACCAAATTAACTCTAACCCTAATCACACATATAAGTATTGGCCAATGACATTTTTGTCACAACAAAATTATTAATTTCAAAATTAAATATAATATCAAATATCATTTAATTTTGAAATTAAAACTTAACATGTAACTTATATCATGATATAAATTACATATTTAATTTTGAATTAAATCAAATTTAATTTAAAATCAAATTCTATATTAAATGATTATCTAATAATCATTAATATAAAAACTATATATTAAACACTTTAATATAAAATTTCAAGGTGTGACATTATATAATCATTAATCAAATTAATAATTATATCAATAAATAATTCTCAATTATTTATTATTTTTCAAGTGAGTTCATAATTGGACTATCTAATTATTCTATGAATTCCTATAGTGTAACGAGCTAACACGGGGCCAAATGGACCTATAGTTCCGATCTCTAATAATCTCGAAATATTAATTAAAACTCTTTAATTAAATATTCCGAATTATTAACTTTAGGTTGTTCCACTAAAAACCTAAAGTTGCACTCTCGTCACTGCATATATATTTTATACCTAAAATCAACGGCGTCCACCGATATAATCACTGCATACAGATTGACCCTCCACAAGTATCTCATAATTAGAGCCGGGTCAAAATGTCTGTTATACCCCTCTAATTATTTTGTACCATAAGTACCGTTGATTCTCTAATGAATGATTTATTCATAACTATTATGAATATTAATCTTTCTATTCGTAATAGAAAGACTTGAGCGCTCTAACCGTTCAAGCACCGAATCAACCATTAAGGAAGATACTCATCTACATCTCGCAAGAAGGAGTGGATTCCATATATATATAAAACATCCCCAGCTAAACACCAAACCATGCCCCAAAAATACGTAACTATTGGTCGAGATTGCTTCACCAACCTCACCTTTGTAAATCAAAGGACATATCCTGTCGTGCAGGAGTTCGTAATACACTCAGGATTAAGATCAACCCATATATGATCATCTATTAGACTGATATAAATTTCTTTGTTTAACGGATATTAAAAGAAATTCATTTCTATCTTGGTCCAGTCCTATATGATCGTATCATATAAGGTACCTCCATTCCCATGTCACCACATGAACGAACCCAGATCAAAGTCGTCATATAATATGGAATGGACCGCAATTGTAGATAAACGACAAACAAAGTGCCCGTCTTCGTTTGCTCTCTACGGACTATTTAGGATTACTAATTTCATATTTAAATCATCTTGTGTATAACACTTATACACTAAATCTGAAAGTACATTTAGTATCCAATGGCATACATGATAATTTATAATATGCAACTTTAAAATCAATATTTTAATAAATGAATAACCGCATTGTTTATTACTTAAAATATAATCATGTTTACATATTACATTATGATCTTGGGCATATATCCCAACAATCTCTTACTTGCACAAGAGAAAATGAGATATGTCGCATGATCCTAGACCCTCTAGGTGACCTTTAAACACTTTAGCCGTCAAAGTTTTTTGTAAACAGATCAGCAAAATTATCTGCAGAATGCTATATGCACCATCTCCCTAGAGAGATTATATTTCCTCTCTATATGCTTCCCTTTCTTGTGGCTTATTGGTTCTTTGGAATTTTACCATTTCACCATTATTATCATAATAAAGTGTGAGAGGTTTATCCATATCTGGAACAACTTCCAGATCTCTCAATAATTTATGGAGTCATACTGCTTCCTTAGCTGCTTCACAAGCCGTTAAATACTCAACCTCCATGGTGGAGTTCACAATACCATATTGTATTATACTCCCCCATACTATGGCTCCACCAACTAGGGTGAATACTGATCCGGATGTAGATTACTCATAATCTACATCCATCTGAAAAACAGATTTTGTATATCCTCTAAGGATCATATCATTTTTCAGTATATACAAGCATATAGTCTATCATTCTCTTGAGAATTCCCTTTACAGTCACCGACTGATCTAATCCTGGGTTAGACTGAAAACTACTGACTGCTCCCCTTGCATAATAGATGTCCAGTCCCGTGCATCGCATACATGATACTTACAACTGTAGAGGTATGCGGGATATGTCTCATCTCATCAACTGCTTGAGGTGTCTTAAGAAACTGTTCCTTCGACGAGTGAATTCCATGTTGAAGAGGTAAAATACATTTCTTGGAATTCAGCATCCAACATCGAACAACAATCTTGTCAATATATGATGCTTGAGACATAGCTAACAATCGTCTCTTGTGATCCCGAATAATCTAGATCTCAAGTACACAACTCACCTTTCCCAAATCTTTCATTTGGAATTGGTTAGCTAGTCAGAATTTTACTTCTGATAATACTTTTACACCATTCTCAATGAGTAAAATATCATCAACGTAAAACACGAGAAAAACCACATTTTTATAAATGACACACTTGTATATACAAGGCTCATCGACGTCTTGCTCAAAATCATAAGACTTGATCATCTCTTCAAATCTTATTATCCAAGATCAAGATACTTGCTTCAGTCCATAAATAGACCTTTGCAGCTTGCAAACCTTTTGCTCTTGACCTTAGATAATGAATCTCTCTGGTTGCACCATATTGATGCTCTTATCAAGACCGGCATTCAAGAATGGCATCTTGTGTAACATCCCCAAATCGGGAGATACTACTGGCAGGGAATATGTCGTACTATCCTCCTACGCCTCAAACCAATCTGACTAATCAATATTGATACACTCATCCCAAATATAAGTTCATACAAAGGTTCCAATGCCGAACACAATACTCATAGAAAAACATCTCAAATTTCCATACAATGCACTCAAAAATAACATTACACTACAACCTGTTGTTTGACACACTCAAAGACTGATAGTGCCTTCTGGACACAACCTAGTGGACTCAACACCCACGTGACCTCCATCATTATCCATCCTCTCGAACTCGTCCCCCAGATACACCTGCACAATAAAATATTGGGAGTTGGTGGGTTAGGTTGTTTGAACAACCTAGTGAGTGGACAGTTTAAAGTGAAAATGAAACTGATATACTTATAAAATCCGTGGTTCCAAAACCAAAATAATCTCAAGAATCAATCTTTCCTGCTCAGAAAATATTTTCTAAAATTCTCTAAGTCGTGAGTTCTCTTGAGAATTCCTTTATAAAACCATTCCCTTTAAAAAATCAAATCCAAAAAGTCTGTCTCTGAATCCATAAGATATAAGTCAGAATTTTCTTTTCAAAACCCTTGTGAAAATCATTCACAAAACATATGTAAAATCATCTGTAAGAATATCATCGGTCATCATGTACAATAATCCTGTGGTCTTGGTGTTAGACATATATGACCCATAGCATCACTATTTGTACAGAACAAGGTGTTGTTGTACAAATTAACTATGTGACAAAGGAAATTACTCTTTTATCAGTTGTAATTGGATTACCTGGATATATAAATGATAAAAGTCCTTATGATTAGTTCCAGATTAATAAGATATGAGACAATATTAATCCACAAAGGTTTAATCATTAAATATCCCTAGTCGTAGTATTATTGAGACTGGACATCGATAATACGGAATATGCTAGTATTACACTTGTGCGTGTTATGGAAGCGTAACACTATAGTTCTCATATATTTGGGTATGGGATACTCAAGCAAGTGTAATATGAGGTTCTGTTTACCGATGGTACGGAAACAGCTTCGCTCTGGATAGACCCCTCGGAATCCCATTGGTAGTATAACTATGTGTCTATGAGAATCCGAATCAGGGTAGGTGTATTTGGTCTTAACCTGAGACTTGCATCGCTAATACTTGCGACAATCATTATACTTTGGTTTTGGTCGTCCAGGGCTTTAACAAGTTCTGTGTACGTCTCTTCTGGGTATACTGAGAATCGTAGTGTATTGGGTGTGATGTCAAGAATTAAGTATCACTTCAGTCATATGGAGATGATGATCACGCAGAGATACGGAACTGGTACTCTAAGTGCTATAGCCATCGGGGAAGTATGACTAGGTCATGACTTTCTGATCATAAAGAGACTAGTTGTTAGTGATTCGATATATGATTCGTACGGGGCAGACACAACTCCAGCCCCAAACCTAGCATGTGTCATCAGATACTGGATCGTAATGCGCAATACTACGTATACTACGCCTGCCAAAGATCTTGTATTCCGTAGGAGAATATTTCTGGAGAATTGGGTAGGCACGGTGCTTTGCTAGAAGCCAACCATGTCTTGTAAATCGGTGAGAACGTGGTACTGGGCACGCACGTATTCGGATAGTCCGATGACCGTATTTACTGCCAACATATCCAGGGATCTCTTGGGTCGCATCCCAAAGATTCACCGATGATATTTGACTCGAACAATATTAATCTGGGATTAATTTAGAGAGAGAAAATTAATCTGGGATTGATTACGGCAAGAATTAATCTGAGATTAATTATCAGAGAAAGAATTAATCTGAGATTAATTGCGTCGAGAATTTATCTGGGATTAAATTCGTCGAGAGGAGAGAACGCGATTAATTTGGAATTAATCGGTAAAATAAATTTAATAGTTAAATTAGATTTTACTATTTAATTTATTTAATTGGGCTAAATAATATATTAGATATATTAATTGAAATTGGATTTCAATGGGAAATTAAATTGGATTTTAATTTTAGCGAACAAATTAATTTGGAATTAATTCGCGAGCGATTTTCGTAATAATTTTACTGGGTATTATTATTTAATTAAATCGGATTTAATTAAGCCACGACGGAAAATTCGTTTAATCGGATTAAACGAATCCGAGCCCGAAGTGTGTTGAGCAAGTCCACTTGGATTTTGAATTTAAAGTGGGGTTCGCTTCACTTACATCATTAGTCACATTTGGTGATAGAAATGGATGATAGGTTTTGATGGAAACTTATAAAACACTCAACATATTTAATTTTGGAAATTAATCTCTCTCCATGGCCTTATTTTGCTCTTGGCCTAATGGCACAAAGAAGAAAATGTCGATTGGTCTCTAAATGAAATCAATTGGTTTCTTTCTGATTTGGTCAAAATATGGCTCGTTGACTTCACCTTTTTTAATAAAGAAAAAGAAATAAATGGCCTCTGATTGCTTATCTAATAAAATGGAAGCATTTGACTTTTTTTTTTTTTTTTTTTTTTTTGAAGAAAGAATCGGCCACTGGCCTTTTTGCTTTTGAAGAAATAAATGGCCTCTGATTTATTTTCTTTTGAAGAGTGAAAAATCAAATTGACCGATTGCTTTTGATTAGATTGGCCGAATGCCCTCTGTTTTTTGAAAATGGAAAAAGGCAAATGGGCTGCCTGATTCATTTGGCCGAGAGGCATATTGCCCCTTTATGCTTTTGAAGCATGGCCGAAAGGCCTTTGATCATTTAGGGCGATTGGCCTTTGATCTCCAGGCCGATAGCTTCCCTCTCTCTCTCTCGCCCAAATTTATTTCTCCTTGTGAGATAAAATTTGTTCCATTTGTTCTTACTAGCACATAAGGGAGTCAAATGATGGTGATATGGATACTCATCTATGAGCTTGGAAGCTTCAACATCCATGAAATTTTTGAAATCCTAAATCCGATCAATGTAAGTATTCCGCAACTTTCTTGATTAATTCACATAATTATCACGCTTAGAGATCCTGTGGCATGTCTATGACACTAACACTTGGAGCGTTGTACGCACAGTCCCCCAAGCCACTAAACCAGTAAACAGTGGTGCTATCAGTTGTTAGTGTTCCTAGAACAAGCCACAAGATCTCTAAGTTCATTTGTGTATGAATAAATAAGAGGAGTTGCGGAAATACTTACAATGCTTAATAGAGAAAATCAAAATTTTCATGGATGTAATGGAAGCTCCAAGCCTTCAAATTGAATTCCAAACTCAATGATTGGTTTCCCTATCACCTCATTTGTCTCCTTAAGTGCTAGTTTTAGAAGAATTTTGCAACAAAATTCCATGGAGAGAGCTTGAAGTTTCGGCCAAGGGAGAGTTGGGAGAGAAGAGAAAGTTTTGTGTTTGCTGTGAATAGTAACTAGTGCTCACTTCCAAAGTTGACCAAATTAATATATACTAAGTTTGTGTGTTGGAATTAGCTTGAGTGTTTTAAAAGCAATTTAAACTTTTCACTCAACCATTACCAAATTCTATCAAATGTCAAATATATTGATGTAAGTTGGTGGGCCCCACTTTAAATTCCAAATTTAAGTCGGACAATCCAACACGCAACTTCGCTCGGGCCCGGGTTCATTTAATTCTGAATTAAACGAATTTTCCGTTACGACATAATTAAATCCAATTTAATTAAATAATAATGCCTAGCAAAATTATTACGTAAGTCGCTTATGAATTAATTCTAAATTAATTTGTTCGCACGAATTAAAATCTAATTTTAATTCCGCATTGAAATCTAATTTCAATTAATATATCTAATATATTATTTTAGCCCATTTAAATAAATTAAATAGTAAAATCTAATTTCACCATTAAATTCATTTTGCTGATTAATTCCAAATTAATCGCGTTCTATTCTCTAGACGAATTTAATCCCAGATTAAATTTTTGACGCAATTAATCCTAGATTAATTTTCTCTCTGCTAATTAATCTCAGATTAATTATTACCGTAATTAATCCCAGATTAATTTTTTCTCTCATAATTAATCACAGATTAATTTTGTTCGAGTCAAATCTCATCGGTGAATCTTCGGGAAGCGACACAAGAGATCTTTGGATATGTTGGCAGTAAATACGGTCATCGGACTATCCGAATACGCGCGTACCTAGTACCATATTTTTACCGATTTACAAGACATGGTTGGCTTCTAGCAAAGCACCGTGCCTACCCAATTCTCCAGAAATATTCTTTAAAGGAATATATAATCTTTATCAGGCGTAGTATACAGTGTATTGCGTATTACAATCCAATATCGGATGTCACATGCAAGGCTTGGGGCTGGAATTGTGTCTGTCCCGTACGAAGCATATATCGGATCACTAGCAACTAGTCTCTTTAATCGGAAAGTGATGACCCAGTCATACTTTCCCGATGACTGCAGTACTTTAGAGTACTAGTTCTGTATCACTGCGTGATCATCATCTCCATATGACTGAAGTGATACTTCTATCTTGACATCACACCCAATACACTACGATTCTCAGTATACCCAGAAGAGGCATACACAGAACCTGTTAAAGCCCCGAACGACCAAAGTATACTGATTGTCGCAAGTATTAGCGATGCAAGTCTCAGGTTAAGACCAAATACACCTACCCTCATTCGGATTCCCATAGACACATAGTCATACTACCAATGAGATTCTGAGGGATCTATCCAGAGCGAAGCTGTTTTTGTACCATCGGCAAACATAACCTCCTATTTCACTTGTATGAGTATCAAATACCCAAATATATGAGAACTATGCCGTTACGCTTCTATAACGAGCATAAGTGCAATACTAGCATATTCCGCATTATCTATGTCCAGTCTCGATAATACTACGACTAGGGATATTTAATGATTAAACCTTTCGTGGATTAATATTGTCTCATATCTTATTAATCCGGTACTAATCATAAGGACTTTTATCATTTATATATCCAAGTAATTCAATTACAAATGATAAAAGAACAATTTCCTTTGTCACATAATTAATTTTGTACAAGAACACCATGTCATTTACAAAATAGTGATGATATGGGTCATAATTGTCCAACAATCTCTCACTTGGCCTATAGCCAATCACTCAAGTGTCCTACACCTAAACTATGTACGGGTCGCTCAAGCTTATGCTGAGATATCGCTTTCGTCAGCGGATTTGTAAGGTTATCATCTGAAATGATCTTTTGATCTTGACATCGCCATGATGTATGATCTCACGGATCAGATGAAATGGTCGAAGTACATACTTGGATCATTGATGAGACCATAATTATTTAGCATGTGTTGTAGCCTAGCTTAGCTGCTAACAGAACTACTCCTAATCTAATTAGGAATTTTTTATAGATCCAAAATACTTCTTTTGCTGCCTCAGCTGCAACAATATATTCCGCTTTATTGAATCGGCAACAATATCTTGCCAGGAAGATTTCCAGCTCACTGTTCCATTGTTCAAACAAAATTACATACCCTGATTGCGACTTACAGTCGTCTTTATCGGTTTGGAAACTTGCAATGGTGAACCCAGTTACCTCAAGTTCTCCATCTCCATATAATAAGAAAGCATCCTTAGTTCGTCTAAGATACTCAAGGATGTTCTTTACATCAATCCAGTGACCATCACCTGGATTGGCCTGATTGTGACTTCAGATGCTCAAAGCATATGAGACACCAGGTCGCGTATATGTCTAACAATGTACGAATTCTCGGAGAGTGCCAACAACTTTTAGATATAACCCAGTAGATCCTTATTCCTAGAATAAAGGTTGCCTCTCCCAAGAATTTCATGGAGAATCTTAATGAAAGCCAAGCTTTCACCGATTTTAGTATGAGAATGTCATTGCTAAGAAGCAATACATCATCAATGTTTAAGACAATCATTATCAGTGTGCTCCCACTAACCTCCTCATATACACAAGAATCATCTTCGTTTTGAATGAAACCATACTTCATTATGATCTCATCAAAACTTCGGTTCCGAGAACACAATGTTTGCTTCAATCCATAAATGGATCGATTTAACTTGCAAACCTTGTTTGCATGTTTTGGCATGATAAAACCGTTAGGAAGTTGTATGTAAACATCCTCCAAAAGGTTTCCGTTAAGGAAAGCGGTTATGACGTCCAGCTGCCATATTTCATAAACAAAATATGCAGCATCAGCAAGTATTATCTGAATGGATTTAATCATGGCAACAAGTGAAAAGGTTTCATCGTAATCGACACCATGTTAATGACAATATCCTTTCGCTACAAGCCTAGCTTTATACGTTTGTATGTTGCCATCCATGTCTGTCTTCACCATGAAGACTCATTTGCTTCCTGTAGGCACAATGCTTTCTGGTACTTCAACATGTGTCCAAACTTGGTTGATATACATGGAATCCATTTCGGACTTCATGGCACTTTACCATAAAGCGGAGTCGATACCTTGTATCGTATCCTCATGCGTAGTCGGTTCATTATCCTCAATAAGATTAATATCAACATGACGTGAGATCAGAAACCCATACCTCTCAGGTTGTTTTCTGACTCTCTCCGACCTACGCGGTTCTTGTGTAGTAGAAGATTGTGGAACAGTCTCATCCATGATGAACTGTTCGTATTCCGTAAGGAATTCGGTGCCAGGAACATCATTACTCTGATTTTCATCGAGTTCTACTTTCCTCCCACTTACCATTGCATATAGGAATTCCTCTTAGGAAAACCGCATGGATAGCAACAAATACATTGTTCTCTTGTGGGTTGTGGAATTGGTTTCCCTAAGATAACCAATTACAAATAGGCACTTATCCGATTTGGGTTCTAGTTTGGTACCATCCAAACATATGCCCAGCATTCCCAAATCTTTAGGAATGAGAAACTCAGTTTCTTTCCTGTCCATATTTCATATGGTGTCTGTCCAATAGACATTCATGGAACCTTATTCAAAATAAGTATTGCACTGTTTAATGCGTATCCTCAGAAGGAAATTGGTAGCTCAGAGCGACTCATCATTAACCTTACCATGTCTTACAAAGTTCAGTTTCTCCGTTCGGACACTATCAAATTGAGGTGTTACGGGAGGAGTCCAGTGTGGAAGAATACCATACTCTTTCGAGTAATCCAGAAACTCATTTATTTAAGTATTATCCACCATGGTCCGACCGTAATGTTTTAATACTTTTATCGGTCTGTTTTCTTACTTCGTGTTGAAACTCTTTGAATTTATCAAAAGTTTCTGATTTGTGTTTCATAAGATACACATAACCGTAACGTGATGCCACATCCGTAAAGGTTACGAAGTATTCATATCCACTGCTAGCCTAGCTAGATATGGGCCCACTTACGTCACTATAAACTTGGGCTAACAGATCAGTGGCTCGTGCACCTTTACCATGTAAAAGATGTTTTAGGCATTTTGCCTAATAAACAAGATTCGTAGACATCATTTGAATTAGGATCGAATCATTTGATATACGAGTCTTGTTAATGTGTCCCAGACAACAATGCCACAAATAAGTCTCATCTGATTAATTCAGTTTGAGCCATCTGTTTGTCATATTATATGTTTGAGATTTGTTTATATTCAAAATATAAATACTGTTATTCACATCTAATGTGTTTATCTCAATATCATCTTTATAAACAAAACACCCAGTGTTCTGGAACATAAAGGTATACCTGCAACTGGTTAAACTAGATATAGAGATAATATTTCTAGTCAAACTAGGTACATTATAACACTTTCCTAATTTAATTACATGCCCAAAGGGCAGTTCCACAACTTAGGTTCCAACGGCCAAAACAGCGACTCTCGTCCCATTTCCGACTCGCAGATCGATCTCATTTGAAGCCAGTTTCCTGCTAATCAGCAGATTCCGCACATCAGTACATATGTATTTTCCACATCCAGTATCAAGATCCAATTTTAAAACTGGTAGTGGACATGTTTATAACAAACATACCTGAAGTCGGAGCCTTGCTCGTCTTCACTTCCTTCTTGTCTGCCTTGTCCATACGACAGTCATGCTTCTAATGACCCCATTTACCACAGTTTAGGCAGACATCTTGGGATATGTCATTTGTCTTGTCAGAAGACAGTGACGATTTTACCTTTACCCTTTTTCTTCATACCCTAGAAGCCGTCGGCCAAGCCTTGGCCTTCTAGGATGTCGAAGTAAGATGCGCCTTGCGTTTCTTGCCCTTTTGGAAGCTCTGGCTCTGTATCATTGAGCATAGCCATTAAATCTCCAAGAGTTTTCTCTTGGTTCAAGATGAACCCGCCTCATCTTTCGAGCAGAGACTGTAAGATCAAATCTATGAAAGTCTCGACCTCGTAGGTAATGCCCAACTAACCTAGCTGTTCGATGTCAGCAATCATCTACGACACCTAGTGCTCGACAGATGTACCCTCTGACATACGCGAGCGAAAGAGCTTCTTTTGCAATCCGTACTTCTAAGATCTAAGGTTAGATCTGTGAAGATCCTTCAATTTCAACATCATACTATAAGGATCTAATCCTCAGTTTTGACGACGAAATTAAGGAGTCATTGCGGCAAGCATAACAGATTGAGCACTAAAGTTATCATCAAAACGAGTCTTCTAAAACTCATGCTCTACTATTTGCTCAACTCCTAGCTCAGGCTCGAGAGGTTTCTCTATCCAATAGGGTAACTTCTCAGCTCCCAGGACTATCCTGAGAGTAATTTCCCAATCTGAAAATTGTGCCGTTAAAGACATTTTTCACCCAGGATTATGTCATTTGACGCTAATCTTTCAGGTCATCTTAATTGCTATAGTCCAACTATCCAATCAACGATTTCAGGTACAATCTAATGTAATGTAATGATTACTATAGTCTAACAATAAAATTAACTACAATTTGATTGGTTATTTTCAAATGTATTGATTACTATAGTCCAACTATATAACCAACTACAAATGAAGTAGTTTGAATACAGTCCAACTGTTTAATTAAAACAACAATTGAATATTAGTCCAACTAATATATTTATATATAATTAATGACGAAAAATAAAATGAACGCGTATTGGCAAGTATGTAAACGAAATTACAAATTTAATACTTGCCTCCCACTATTTTTCGGCGAGCCTCTAACCCTCTGTGGAGTACTCGGGAAACCTAGTTTCCTAGTGGGCTAGGATCCCGTTAAATAACACACAACCTTGACTTTGGCCAACAAGCTGTATGAAACTTAACTAGGTAGATCTCTAAGATCAATTGGATCTCATTCAATTTCTAGATCCAGTAGGTGGACCTCCAAGTCCGAAACATATATCCAATATATGTCCTAACATTTTTCCTCTGAATCAACTAAGCCTTGGCTTTGGCTCAACAAGCTTAATGATTCCAGTTAAACGTGACCCATTGACAATGGGAAAGCTTCGCAATCGAAGTCGATGAACAAGAAGTGACATTGACTTTGGCCAACAAGTCACAACCGCCCAAGACATACGATATAGAACAAAGCTTACGCTGTTCAAACACATCCGCGATGGACAAATGTCTTGACTTTGGCCAACAAACCAATGCCAATCTTGGATATTGAGAGAGAACCACTCAATGGAAAGAAAACGCTTAATATTTTAATAAGGGTTTTTCACGTAAATTGGCAACCAATTTATTATCTTTAATTAGGTCTCATCATACACCCTTAAGCATGCATTCTAAAAGCATAATAAGGCGCGAAATAAATTAATAATGATATGCGGATGGATATATAACAAATTTGTTCTTAGAACAAATCTCTCCATTTTCTCTCTCCCGCTAGCACTATTCTTACTTATACCCAATTACATAACACTAATAAGAAACTTCATTTACATTGAGGGGAATTGGTGAGAATAGAAATACAAAGAGAATAAAGATAATAGGTTGGACATGCATGTCCAATTTAATAAATTCTAAATTTATTACAATAATTTCCAAAATTGCCCTTACCCTTCTAATATCCATCTGATATACATTATTCATACAATACATCCAAGTATCACACAAAGCATGTTATTCAATCAATATAATCCAATTAATTAATCTTTGAATTAATGATCATCCAATGTTCAAATAACGATTTTTAAAAATAAATACTCAAAGTACATATTCTTGAATTATATCAGACTACAATTTTAAATCCAATTTAAACTGTATCCAATACTAATTCATATTTAATTCCAAATTAAATAATTACACTTTCAATAGTGTCTTTTAGACTTGGATTCCAAATCCAATCTTAACGGGTCTCAAAGGCCCAATTAGTATCTAATACTATTCAATTAAAGTCCAATGTGCTTTCAATTAATTCTTTAGGCATGGGCTTTGGCCATTATGGATCAAACCCAATATGCCAAGGCCCAATTAGGAATCACCCTATGCCAAAAATCAATTTAAGCCCATTAGGCCCAATTAAATTTTTAAAGCCCCAATTGTCATGTTTTTGGACTTTATGGAAATGGTTTAGGCCCAAATATGATCCAAGACCAAAATTTGGCCCAACCAAGCCCATTAGTCCAAATAAAATAATTTAGATTAATATATCATTCCAAATTACATATTAATCCATTTCAAGTGTAATTAACACAGTTAATTAATTAATCTAGTATTTCCAAAATACTAATTAATCTAATTAATCATGCTTAACATCTAATTTATGTCCAACACAAATTAAAGCAAAAGCAATTCTATAACATGCTACATACTCACGGTCAAGGCATATAAATACCATCCAATTTTGATTTCAATCCAATTAAACCAATAATTAATATTCATTTCATGCAATTAACATATCCAATTGTTAAATTTTCAAAAATCATCATGAATCACCTATGACATATATTCAGCCAAGGGGTATATTTTAGGGAAAATTAATCCTATCAATTTTTCACAAAATCAAAGATGCACAAATCCAATTAAACATCATATAAACATAACCCAACCATCAATTTAGGCATTTCATGCTCTAAACACAAAAATCTCAAATTAAAGTCATGAACCCTAGATTTTCAAATCAAACTTAGGATGGCTCTGATACCATTGTTAGTGTTCCTAAAACAAGCCACAAGATCTCTAAATTCATTTGTGTGTGAATAAAGAAGAGGAGTTGCGGAAAGACTCACAATGTTTGGTAGAGAAAATCAAAATTTTCATGGATGTAATGGAAGCTCCAAGCCTTCAAATTGAATTCCAAACTCAATGATTGGTTTCCTTATCACCTCATTTGTCTCCTTAAGTGCTAGCTTTAGAAGAATTTTGTAACAAAATTCCATGGAGAGAGCTTGAAGTTTTGGCCAAGGGAGAGTTGGGAGAGAAGAGAGAGTTTTGTGTTTGCTGTGAATAGTAACTAGTGCTCACTTCCAAAATTGACCAAGTTAATATATACTAAATTTGTGTGTTGGATTTAGCTTGAGTGTTTTAAAAGCAATCTAAACTTTTCACTCAACCATTACCAAATTCCATCAAATGTCAAACATATTGATGTAAGTTGGTGGGCCCCACTTTAAATTCCAAATTTAAGTCGGACAATCCAACACGCAACTTCGCTCGGGCCCGGGTTCATTTAATTCTGAATTAAACGAATTTTCCGTTACGACATAATTAAATAATAATGCCTAGCAAAATTATTACGTAAGTCGCTTATGAATTAATTCTAAATTAATTTGTTCGCACGAATTAAAATCTAATTTTAATTCCGCATTGAAATCTAATTTCAATTAATATATCTAATATATTATTTTAGCCCATTTAAATAAATTAAATAGTAAAATCTAATTTCACCATTAAATTCATTTTGCCGATTAATTCCAAATTAATCGCGTTCTCTTCTCTAGATGAATTTAATCACAGATTAAATTCTTGACGCAATTAATCCCAGATTAATTTTCTCTCTGTTAATTAATCCCAAATTAATTATTGTCGTAATTAATCCAAGATTAATTTTCTCTCTCATAATTAATCCTAGATTAATTTTTTTCGAGTCAAATCTCATCGGTGAATATTCAGGAAACGACCTAAGAGATCCCTGGATATGTTGGCAGTAAATATGGTTATCGGACTATCCGAATATTGCGTATCTAGTACCACGTTTTTACCGATTTACAAGACATGATTGGCTTCTAGCAAAACACCGTGCCTACCCAATTATCCAGAAATATTCTTTAAAGGAATATATAATCTTTATCAGGCGTAGTATACAGTGTATTGCATATTACAATCCAATATCGGATGTCACATGCAAGGCTTGGGGCTGGAATTGTGTCTGTCCCGTACGAAGCATATATCGGATCACTAGCAACTAGTCTCTTTAATCGGAAAGTGATGACCCAGTCATACTTTCCCGATGACTGCAGTACTTTAGAGTACCGGTTATGTATCCATGTGTGATCATCATCTCCATATGACTGAAATGATACTTCCATCTTGACATTACACCCAATACACTACGATTCTCATTATACCCAGAAGAGGCATACACAGAACCTGTTAAAGCCCCGAACGACCAAAGTATACTGATTGTCGCAAGTATTAGCGATGCAAGTCTCAGGTTAAGACCAAATACACCTACCCTTATTCGGATTCCCATAAACACATAGTCATACTTCCAATGAGATTCTGATGGGTCTATCCAGAGCGAAGTTGTTTCCGTTCCATCGGTAAACAGAACCTCATATTACACTTGCATGAGTATCCAATACCCAAATATATGAGAACTATGTCGTTACACTTCCATAACGCGCACAAGTGTAATACTAGCCTATTTCGTATTATCGATGTCCAGTCTCGATAATACTACGACTATGGATATTGAATGATTAAACCTTTCGTGGATTAATATTGTCTCATATCTTATTAATCTGGTACTAATCATAAGGACTTTTATCATTTATATATCCAAGTAATCCAATTACAAATGATAAAAGAACAATTTCCTTTGTCACATAGTTAATTTTGTACAAGAACACCATGTCCTTTACAAAATAGTGATGCTATGGGTCATAATTGTCCAACATCAATGCCACCAACCTGTCTCTGAAATCCGGGTCTAGGGGCGTTGTACTCACAGTCCTCCTAGCCCAATACCCATTATCTAGAGACATCTGTCATCTCTAGTCCTTTATCCCGTGTGCACATGTATATATCCGGTATCAATACCGATACCCATCAATACCATGTCAGACAATTCCATATATGTATCAAGTTACATCTGAGGTGGATTTTTCCCCCATGTCTCCAAAATCATAAATCCATATATTTAAAATCATTACATCACCAAAGCATTTATCAGAAACCAAGCTTGATCAAAAGCGAAAATCATATATCATATTCTCATGAAATCCTCATTTTAAGTAAAAACAATGAATCAGTGATCTGCAAAATCATATCAGAAATCACAAGTAAAAATAATTTTAAAATAATTACTCCCAGATAAGAGAAAAATATCCACTCACAGTGCTACGGAAATTCAGGTACGGTATGCGGTGTAGGTAATCTCCAAGTGTCTGGCCGATGATCTAAGGCCAAAGAAATCGTTAGTTATCCTTGCAATAAAAGTATATATAATCAATGGTTGATGTTTATGCTCATGATATTACTTATCATGTGTCTACTCATCTATACAAAGCCCTTAGAGTACCCCCAAACATCATAGGATAAAACCGGAACGATTGAAAATATTTTCAGGAGTTGTGCCTCGCGTCGCAACGCTACTCACCCTACGTCGCGACGCGCCCACCCCATCACAAGTCCAGAATCAATTTCTTCTTCCAGCACACGTCGTGAAGCCGGGATGTTTTGCGTCGCGACGCGTCGCTGTTTCCAGAACAGAAATTGCAATCTCAAATCATACATCATTTCCTCAACATCACACAAGCTACAACCATAAGAAATACATTACATATCATCAATTCCACTCTTAAACACTATCTTAAAATCAAATCATAATCATTTATAAACCCCAACTCAAATTCACAATTAGGGATTTCACCATTTAGGGGGGTTTCTCAAACCCTTCTTTTCCAACCCAAAAATCATAATTACATCACCAACATAAGCTACCATCATTATTTCAAACATCAATCCATCAAAATTTAATAAATCAAGGTTTGGGTTTAACTTTTCTCACCTTGAATCAAATTGTTTCTTCACAAATATAATTCCATAGGCTTCCTTTAATCATTTCTAGGCTTGCATGTGGCTTTGGAGCACTTGATCTTGAGTAGAAATGGTGGGGAAATTCTGAAATCTTGACCATGAAGTTGGCTTGAAGAATAAAGGAGAAGGGAAGAGAATAAACGTATGTGTGGGTGTGTGGGAAATTTGGCATTTTCTTTCTTTATATATTTCTAGCCTTTAACACTTATGATACATATTCTTGACATGTGATACTTAACAAATGGAAATAAGTTTTAGTATTGATAAATATTTTCTTGATACAATGATAGTGGTCCAAGTCACAATTCTTTAAGAATTTCCCAAAATCAGTCCTTAGGCACAGTTCATCTGAATCTTATTTGCATTTTCGATCTGTTTCAACTTCGAATTTGAAGAAACATACAACGTGAAAGTTATATATCTCGGTCTTAAATTTCCAACGATATAAAATTCATAAAAAACGGATATCGTATGAGAAAGTTACGGTCCGAATACTAAAGGCTATCTGTGTTGAACCTTAAAATGAATTTCTTAACGGTACAACAAGGAATTTATTGAATAGGCCTAAAGTAATTTCATGAGCCTAATACACACTTTCATGTGATCAAATAATAGGTAAATTAGTACTCATCGGGTTACCAGGGTGTTACATTTTTCTCCCCCTTAAATGAGATTCGAGGACTCGAATATCAATAAGAAATGAAAATTCTGAAATTTTTCCTTGAAGCTGTTGATATTAAATATCTTACCACAAGTGATTGAATTCACCTATTATCCTTTAGGCCATAGAATCCTAACATACTTTCCACAGTATAAACCAACTTATAACACCAATATCAACATTATCATCTTCTCACAAGCATTCCTCAATACTTAAACATTAGAACACAAGATTTTAACCCCCAGTTAATCACTCCAGCAAGTTATAATATTAAAACATGTTATTATCTATTCAAATACAATCAATTCATTTCAATACCATTAAATCACAATATCCAATTCCATAGATTCCAAAATACTCCAATATCTAAGATTTCACATAGCCAACTCTGCTTTACCATATATACCGTACTACTTTGTGACAATCTCCCAAAAACTGGTATCAAACCATAGAGCAATATACATTTAATAGCTCAAATCCTTATCGTTGTTCGTTAATCACTTAGTTAGTATACACACGTAGTCCTCATTTTATCTTATCATCCCATAATAAAATAACATTTTCCATGTTGGCACCTGCTTCATCTAAGTTCTAAAGTTTTTGGTAGGTAATTTCTCGTTTTCATCCTGTAAAATTCTGCTGAGTAATATATATATATATATATCATTCACCACCAAACATCAAGGAACTTCATTTCTAAACCTCTAATTATTTCAACATTCTCTAACTCGATTATCCACGTAAGTTATCAAGTATACACCAATGCTTTTTAAGACTTTCTAGACGGTTATACATAAGTCATATCTTTTTTATCCATACTATGCTCAACATCTTGGTTGACTACATTAACTGCGATTTCCGAATTCTTTATTTTTGTCTGAATGAGAAACATCAAGAATCTTAGTAGGATGTGTCCTATATTCAAGAATAACAGCAACTACAATAATTCAGGCTTTAAGTAAAAACAGGTATAGACAACAACAAATGCCAAGCAATAAATTATAACAATGAAGGTTACATCAGTGGATATAGCAATTTAGTTGTAAGGTAAGAACAAGATCATCTTCGTATTGATGATCTTCTCATTGTCTTTGGGCTTTATGAGACATAGGTGTAGGACACAGAAGTTGACGACACTGTCCCGGGCTCGTGGCCCATTCGAGAGTACGGAATAGCCCGCGGGGGGACTAAACCAGAGAAATAAAAATGAAGTCGCCACCCAGTGTGAACTGGGAAATGATTTAAGGCTGCACTCACCCCTCGCAAGGGAAGACCTCAAACCGTTGGGTTTGGAATGGTCCCTTACTTATGCCAATTGTAATGAAAAGATTTATGCAATAGTATAACCAAGCCTCATGCAACACATACAAGATAATTTAAACAACACGCAAGTTTGCACACCCATAATCGTAATAAAAGAATGAAGGCAAAATGCATAATTCATAATCGTATTAAACAATAAAGTGCAATAATGTAACTAATAACAACTATAAAGGCATTAATAATAAAAGCGAGCACACAATCTCATGAGCATATCAAATAAATAAACGCGGAAATATAAATAACTAATAATGGTAAAAGCGTCAATAATGAAATGATATGATTAATTATGTAATGCAAAAGAAATTACCAAAGAAGCGAACATGCATGAAATGTGATGAAAAGAAATATATTCACTGTATGTGCGTTCGTATAGCGTTTGAAAACGCGTTCGAATGGTAAACATAAGGTTCACGTTCGTATAGCATTCGGAAACGTGTTCGAACGGGATGAGACCTGATGCATGGTAAAACAGAATGCATGCGCGTTCGAGTAGCATTCGGAAACGCGTTCGAACGGAAATGAGACAGAATGCATACGTTCGTGTAGCGTTAGGAAACACGTTCGAACGAGATTACCAAAGTGGTATCCAAAATGACACATGCGTGAATGCTTCTCAAGCGGTACGTGGAGTTGTATCCTAAGTACATACCGCACTACCGTCCATTCGGATTCGGCTACGAAATTTATGTCTGGGTTTCCATCCGATATACCACAAGAGGCAACACTCAAGCATTAACACAACATGAATGCAAAGTGAAGAATGAAAGCATAACAACCAAAAGGGTAAATGACGAGATCAACAGAAGAAAGGCGCGGCAAAACTATGGTAAAGGTAGCCTTTAGGCATTTCCCTCGAATAGAGGACCTTTAATCCAATATGATTAACCCATGCGCACTAAATTATCAATGCATGAATAAACAAATAAATAATATGGGACCTTGTATGCCCGATTGAACACATTTCACATTCAATCGAGTATACTTCGTCCGGCGCGGCAAAACATCGTGGTAAAGGTAGCCTTTAGGCATTTCCCTCGAATAGAGGACCTTTAATCCAATATGATTAACCCATGCGCACTAAATTATCAATGCATGAATAAACAAATAAATAATATGGGACCTTGTATGCCCGATTGAACACATTTCACATTCAATCGAGTATACTTCATCCGGCGCGGCAAAACATCATGGTAAAGGTAGCCTTTAGGCATTTCCCTCGAATAGATGACCTTTAATCCACCCTAGTTAGCTCATGCGCATTAGATACATAAATAAAGAAACAATGCATAGAAAATAAATAACGGAACAATAAACATAGATTTAAATCACAAAATGAAACATGTGCTTGAAAGTTTCTCAAGCGGTACGTGAAGTTGTATCCCAAGTACAGACCGCACTACCGTCCATTCGGATTCTGCTACGGAATTTACGTCTGGGTTTCTATCCAATATACCGCGAGAGATAGCACCGACCATTTAACATAATGCAATCATTAACCTAATGTATAGATGAAATATGATAATGCATGTGATGAAATAACAATAAATAACGGAAGCGATAAATAGTATGTTAAGTGTGAAATATTAAGGAAAATAAATGTGGAATGATAAAAGAGAGATGTGACCAATAGTTTGGCCGTTTTTAATATAGGACTTCGCATGCCCGGTTAGACGTATTCCACGTCCAACCAAGCATGCCATTTCCAGGACGACAAAGTAAAATATAATAAAGGGTGCCCTCAGGTCTTACCTTTTAAGTCGCTTCTCGGGAGTGTGTTGGGACGTCGCTGGAATGGTTAGTGTTTCTGTTATTTTCACTGGTTCGCTGTTTCCACTATTTTCACAGTTGTTTTCTCTGTTTCTAATGTTTTCACTGGTTCGCTGTTTCCACTCGCTATTTTCTCTGTTTTTGTTCACCGTTTTGGGTTATTTTCTGGACTGTTTTCAGTGGTGATTTTACACTGTTTTTTGTCTCGGTTTTGGGGTGTTTCTAGGACTTTTTTGGGGATGATTTTGGCACCATTTTGGACTCGGTTTTAGGGAAATTTATGGGACTGTTTTGGGGTGTTTTATTCACGGTTTGTGGACTGTTTGTTCGATGGAGAGAAGAGAGTGTTGTTTTGGCAGTTTGTGGCCTCGGTTGAGTGGATGTTGGCTGCGTGTGTGGCCTGTGAGTTGTAAGCTGTCCAGAGGACTATGTCTTTGTTAGTTTAGGGTTCCTTTTCGTGTGGGTTTGAGAGGCAAAGGACGTGTGTTGGGTCTTCTTGGTGGCTTCAGTGAAGGGCTTTTAGGGTTTGTTGATTCGGTCGGTGAAGAGCAGTTTCATTGCTTTGTGTTTGGTTGGTTAGTTACGTGAAGGGGTTGTATGTTTTTAAAGAGAGCAGTTTGTGATGGACGTCAGGAGTCTGTTGCTGCGTGTATGTGTTTAGATAGTTTAGGGTTTCGGTTGGTGGGTCTGTGAGAGAGACGAGAGGAAGATGAATGCTTGTGTCTTGGGAATGAGAGAGGCGTTTGTATTAGGGTTTCATTTCTTGTCGTGAAGAAGAGAGAGAGGCAAGGGCATGAAGATGAGGGATTCATGGTCGTTGCTTTGTGGAGGGCTACTGTTTTTTATCGATTTAGTTTGTGGTCAATTGTCGTGTTGTGTGTTTTGAGAGAGAATGGAGAGAGAAGATATGGGCGCTGAGTGAAGAGGGCAGGCCAGGGTTTTTTTAACGTGTAAACTGTGTTGTTTTTTGGCCAGGGACGTGTGGCTTGTTGTTTGTTGAAGTTGCAGTGTGTGTGATGAGTGAGAGAGGCCGAGAGCTGAGAGGCTATTTAGGGTTTATCGAGAGGAGTGTTGTGTGCGTGAAGAGCCTATTAGGGTTGCATTATGTCCCTTTTTATAGTTGTGATCTAGGATTTATTTGTTTGTGCATGGGATTTCAAAAGGAAACAAAATCATGTAAAAGGGATGTATTTAATTAAGTTTATTAAGGGAAATAAATTTGTATAATTTTGGTGGGGAATAGCTTTAAATTGGTAGGTGATTTATTTAAATTAGGAAGGGATTTATTTAATTTAGAAATGGGATTTGTATTGATTTTAATTGGATTTGATTTAATTTAATTGGATTGAATTTAATTTGTGACATGTGCTTTAAATATTTTAATTATTTTTGGATTGGGCTTGGGCGAAATGGGCTTTGGATGGGTGCGGGGGATTTGGGCCGAGGCTTAATATTTTAAAACAGAGATTAATCGAGCGAACCCGAGGCCAATTTAGCGAGTTAAATTTGTTGATATATTTATTTTTAAATTTTTCCCTTCCGACGTCCGTTTCCCGCGACTTCCGCAACTTAAAAGGAGTGCCTCCATACGAGGCTCATCACTGGGCTTCATGCAAAAATACAGTGCCTACAATTGTCACCGATGATGATTCGGGATTGGAGACTATCAGGAAACTTGATTTTGTTATAGCCTTGGATAATACTTCTTGATGACTCTTCAATAGTAGTGAAGAGTTGCTAGTCTCTTTCCATAATATTACTCTCTAAACTTCTGTGAATAGAGTCTGTAGAGAGAGTTCTAAGATCACAGGTATGACGGAAGGTAATCTCTTCTGGAAAATTCTCATATCCGTAATAGGCTCTAAATTTTGGTCTCGATGGCCAGCTGGTAAGTCTCCAATTAGTGAGCTGGTGAGACGGTATGATTCTAATCAGATGAATGGGGTGGAAGACGTACGAATAGTCATCCGTTCATTCAGGGGTAATGGTTTCGATCCAGGCAGTAATACTTTTGTGGCGCTTATACCATCAATACAAAATATTTCTAACGAATGGGGAAAGCTCACAAAGGCTGGCTTCTAAGATACCAGGATTGTTATGATGAATTGGACTTGGCTCAAGAATAAATCCATTCAAGAACCCAAGTTCAAATAATGTGTATAGACTCCATTGGCAATGATCAAAAAATTCGTGACTGTTTATGAAAACTATGGAATGATATATGTGATATCCACAGTGAACAGTTGCAGAATTATTTTTATATTGTATCAAGCCATCTATTTTTCCATTCCAGATGGTTCGAAGAATATAGCACCACCTCATGAAGTTAGTAGGAACTCGATTCACGATATCCATCGTAATTTCTCTAGGCAGCAAGGCTGATGGAGTTGTATATAAGTAATTGTAAATATCTCCCCAAGATCTTGAACATATTTGGAATCTATGACTGCTCGATCTATGACTGGCCATTTGTAAAGTTTTTGATATACCACTTTAGCTCTGGCAACCTTTGGGTAAGAACTAGAATTAACAGAGGAAGATGTCATGAAGGAATTTTCTTGATCATTCACTAAGAATTCAAGCGTCTCTTTATAGGAAAAAAGTATCAATAATTACTTCATAAAAAGACACTTCCACAGTGTTCACGCTTGAATTGAAAGTGTAACAAGTTTGTGTTGATGATATGAAAAGCAAAGGTGTGAGGGCATGTACAATCTTATTTTCATCACCATGAATCTCTAAAGGATATGGATTTTTGCGTAATCTGTCTCAAGTCTCTTTCTAATGGTTGTCATTTGAGGCAAACAGCTGACTTACCTACTGTACATTTATATTTTTCCAATTATTGACATCTCATAAACTTTAGATGACAGATAATTGACACCATGAGTTCACATCAAGACCACTTGTGGTGATTCGTTTAACTACTAGTTATATTGTACATATGGTTGCTTGAGAATTTAAGATCCCCTTATATACTTATCAGTTATTGACTCCCACTTAACTGCATTTCTGTTTCGAAACTACCCAAATTACTTCTTCCAACAATAGGTCATGTTTTCCATAATTAGTATCTCTTTAAGGTTCATACTTTCCTAATTCCCAACACACACTTTCACTTTAATATTATTGTACCACCAATTCCTCTATACTGATATCACGAAAACTCTTTGTAAGTCGATTACCTCGTATTTTTTAGAATTACTTTCTTTGACCATTTTACCCTATTTGAACTTTTATCCACCTTAAGGCCATGCTTCTCAAAATTTATAAGGTTATCACTTTAACTTAACCTTGTCCATAGTGAATTCAAACATTTTTATTCCTTAAAAAATATTATCATCTTACAATTCTGATCTAAATTCTCTTAGATTTCGCTGGTTCAACTATTCTGTTATCTCATGATCCGTCTATCCTGATAGTTATTCTCTTTTATTTTATGTATTCCATAACTTTTATCAACTTTTCTGATATCTACATTAACTATACCATCACTATGTTATATCATCTTTCTCATTATCTTCTGTATCCTTCATTATTATGTCCATATTCCATCTATTAGCTTCAAACTATACTGTTAAGATTAGAGGTAATTCACTCTTAGAGACTACAACATATGTATATCTCTATTATATTGTCCTGCTATAAATTACAACTATATTATTTAGTCTTTTTACTTGGAATAGTACTCTAGTTAACTCTTGAGTATCCCAAACCCCATGGATCTATTCTTCCAACTTTATATGAATTCCTACTAGCACTGATCTAATTCATAACCTTTTACTGGTACTGCACGCTTGTCCATGAAATCTTATATCAATTTCTTGTCAATCCCGGAATCTTTTCTACATCTTTTCCAATTGGTTTACCCTAGGGTATAGCATCTCAGGCTTCTTTACAAATATTTCCAGTTGTATATAAATATATTGAAAAAAGGCTAGGGCAAGCATCTTATGTCCCAACAGGTATCAACATCTCTGTCTCGGTTCATGTATTCTATTCATGGTAATGTCTATGTTCAAATAAGATGGGTGTGAAACAAACTCAGTCAAAACAGTTGCCTTAACTGGAATCGTCAAGAGGTTTTATATCTAAATTACTTAGACCTAATCTAAATCTGATTTCATAACAAAAATATATAATCAATTTTCCTTATGTCATTCATTTTATCTATTTACGTGTCTGGGTTTAGATGTCTAGAATCTCTACGCCCCTTTTGGTATTTCAAGTCATTTAGAAACTTCCAAAACTGAAACAAATTTCTTGCATCCTTTTATCTTTCTAACTATCCTTCGTGATTCGAAAAAAATATTTACCTCTTACTATCTCTGATCGCTTTAAACATCAGTAGATCACCTTTTCACTTATATCATAGATTTCTCTTCCCACTCCCTTGAGTGGATATTATCAAAACTTACTATCTGGCCTCATAACTTGCATCTACTTCTGGTAATAGATAATAATAACTATAAAATAATTCTCAACTTGGGTATAGAGTATAGTTAATTTCATAAGGAAAAAAAAATATTTGAATAGCTTGGGAAAGCTTACTAACCTCTCTATAGAGTTGAGGACGTATTCGAGGATCGGATACTGGAGAGGTAGTGTCTCGCATACAGGCATCTTGTACATACCACATATATAAAACCCTAACACTCTACCCACTGCAGTCACTGACTCCCTAGACCATACTCTGATACCATCTTTGTAACATCCCCAAACCGGGAGATGCTACCGGCAGGGAATAGGCTGTATTATCCCCATGAGCCTCAAACAAATCTGACTGAACAATACTGATACACTCATCCCAAATATAAGTTCATACAAAGGGACCAATGCCCAACACAATACTCATAGAAAAACATCTCAAGTTTCCATACAATGCACTCAAAAATAACATTACACTACAATCTGTTGTTTGACACACTCAAAGACTGATACTGCATTCTGGACATAACCTATTGGACTTGACACCCACGTGACCGCCATCAGTATCCATCCTCTCGAACTCGTCCCTCAGATACACCTACAAAACAAAATACTGGGAGTGGGGGGGTTAGGTTGTTTGAACAACCTAGTGTTTGGACAGTTTAAAGTGAAAATGAAACTGATATACTTATAAAATATGTGGTTCCAAAACCAAAATCATCTCAAGAATCAATCTTTTCTGCTCAGAAAATATTTTCTAAAATTCTCTAAGTCGTGAGTTCTCTTGAGAACTCCTTTATAAAACCATTCTATTTAAAGAATCAAATCCAAAAGTCTGTCTCTGAATCCATAGGACATAAGTCAAGATTTTCTTTTCAAAACCCTTGTGAAAACCATTCACAAAACATATGTAAAATCATCTGTAAGAATATCATCGGTCATCATGTATAATAATCATGTGGTCTTGGAGCGTTGTACGCACAGTCCCCCAAGCCACTAAACCAGTAAACAGTGGTGCTATCAGTGCCACCAACCTGTCTCTGAAATCCGGGTCTAGGGGTGTTGTACTCACAGTCCCCCTAGCCCAATACCCAGGATCTAGAGGCATCTATCATCTCTAGTCTGGTATCTCGTGTGCACACATCTATATCCGGTATCAATACCGATACCCATCAATACCATGTCTGTCAATTCCATATAAGTATCAAGTTACATCTGATGTGGGTTTTCCCTCATGCCTCCAAAATCATAAATCCATATATTTAAAATCATTACATCACCAAAGCATTTATCAGAAACCAAGCTTTATCAAAAGCTTAAATCATATATAATATTCTCATGAAATACTCATTTTAAGTAAAACCAATGAATCAGTGATCTGCAAAATCATATCAGAAATCACAAGTAAAAATAATTTTAAAATAATTACTCCCAGATAAGAGAAAAATATCCACTCACAGTGCTACGGAAATTCAGGTACGGTATGCGGTGTAGGTAATCTCCAAGTGTCTGGCCGATGATCTAAGGCCAAAGAAATCGTTAGTTATCCTTGCAATAAAAGTATATATAATCAATGGTTGATGTTTATGCTCATGATATTACTTATCATGTGTCTACTCATCTATACAAAGCCCTTAGAGTACCCTCAAACATCATAGGATAAAACTGGAACGATTGAAAATATTTTCAAGAGTTGTGCCTCGCGTCGCAACGCTACTCACCCTACGTCGTGACGCGCCCACCCCATCACAAGTCCAGAATCCATTTCTTCTTCCAGCACGCGTCGTGACGCCGGGGTGTTTTGCGTCGCGATGCGTCGCTGTTTCCAGAACAGAAATTACAATCTCAAATCATACATCATTTCCTCAACATCACACAAGCTACAACCATAAGAAATACATTACATATCATCAATTCCACTCTTAAACACTATCTTAAAATCAAATCATAATCATTTATAAACCCCCAACTCAAATTCACAATTAGGGATTTCACCATTTATGGGGGTTTCTCAAACCCTTCTTTTCCAACCCAAAAATCATAATTACATCACCAACATAAGCTACCATCATTATTTCAAACATCAATCCATCAAAATTTAATAAATCAAGGTTTGGGTTTAACTTTTCTCACCTTGAATCAAATTGTTTCTTCACAAATAGAATTCCTTAGGCTTCCTTTCATCATTTTTAGGCTTGCATGTGGCTTTGGAGCACTAGATCTTGAGTAGAAATGGTGGGAAAATTCTGAAATCTTGACCATGAAGTTGGCTTGAAGAATAAAGGAGAATGGAAGAGAAGAAACGTATGTGTGGGTGTGTGGGAAATTTGGGAAATTTGTCATTTTCTTTCTTTATATACTTCTAGCCTTTAACACTTATAATACATATTCTTTACATGTGGTAGTAATACTTAACAAATGGCAATAAGTTTTAGTATTGATAAATATTTTCTTGATACAATGATAGTGGTCCAAGTCTCACAATTCTTTAAGAATTTCCCGAACCAAAAAACAAAACCGAACCAAACCGGAACGAATTTACAGTTTTTTTCTAACGGTTCGGATTGGCCCACCCCAAACGGTAAAAGTAACAAATTACAAATATTTCATTAAATTAATTTTCACTAAACACCAAAGAAATTAAATAATATCACAAATAAAATTATAAAATAACTACATAATGTGATTAGATTTTAAAAAATTTTAAAAAATTAAACTATTCAATTCGTTCGGTTCGATTCAGGTTTTTTAGTTAAAAACTTATTCTAATTCGATATGGTTCGGTCTATTACACCAGCATATCAGTGTCATATAAAAAGCATGGGTGGGCACAGTTCAGTAAAAATTTGTAATTATAATTATTCGATTTTTTTAAAAAAAGTAATTGTTCAATTTTTTATTAAAAATTTATAATTATCTTTAATTGTCTGTTCTGGTTCGGTACAATTCAGTTTTTCAATTTTTTAATAATAATAATAAACTAAAAAATTAGTAACATTTATTGAGTATAACGTTTACATAAATTATTTTAACACTGTAACTCTTATAATTATCATGACTATACCAATAAAATTTTTCTTAAGATAAAATCATCATTTAAATTATTTGAAATATAGGATAGTAAAAGAATAATAATAAAAGTAACAAATTACAAATATTTCAATAAATTAATTTTCACTAAACACCAAATAAATTAAATAATATCACAAATAAAATTATAAAATAACAACATAATGTGATTAGATTTTAAAAAATTAAAAAAATTAAACTATCCAATTAGTTCGGTCCGGTTCAGGTTTTTTAGTTAAAAAATTATTCTAATTCGATATGGTTCGGTTTTTTAATTAAAAAATCTAATAATTATTTTTGAAATTAAAAAATTACCACTTCGCTTCGATTTTTTCCGATTGGGTTTGATTTTTCAATTACACTTATTTTGTATATCAATAATTACAAATTTTTTAGTTACAACTATTTTTTATCAACAATTACAAAAGTATTTTCTAGACAAGTCAAAAATAAGAGTGAATTGACGGTAAAAATAGTGATATATATTATTTTTTATGGAAAGTAGTTATGTGCCATAGCATATCTACTAAGTAAATTTTTTTGCTCGATCGTCGATCCACTCCGAAGATTATTAAAAAAAATGAATTTATGACTTAGTTATGCGCCCTAGCATAATTACTAAGTAAAAAAAATTGCTCGGTCCAATCCGAAAATTATTTAAAAAAAAATTGAATTTATGACAATTTTTAACCTACATTATGTTAGAAATTTAGGTAAAAGTATTTCAAAATTAGAACTGGCATATCAATCGAAATTGGGGCTTATCGAGTGGGTAAAAAAACCGATCGAACCAAACTGGAACGAATTTACAATTTTTTTCTAACAGTTCGGATTGGCCCACCCCAAATGATAAAAGTAACAAATTACAAATATTTCATTAAATTAACTTTCACTAAACACCAAATAAATTAAATAATATCACAAATAAAATTATAAAATAACAATATAATGTGATTAGATTTTAAAATTTTTAAAAAATTAAACTATTTAATTAGTTCGGTCATGTTCAGGTTTTTTAGTTAAAAACTTATTCTAATTCGATATGGTTCGGTCTATTACACCAGAAGTTATGCGCCATAGCATAACTACTAGTAAAACTTTTCGCTCGACCGTCGATCCAATCCGAAAATTATTTAAAAAAAAAAGACTGAATTTATATACGCCCTAGCATAAATTTAGGTAAAAGTATTTCAAAATTGGAACTGGCATATCAGTCAAAATTGGGGCTTATCGGGTGGGCAAAAAAACAGACCAAACCGAACCAAAACACAAACCGAACCAAACCGAAACGAATTTACAGTTTTTTTCTAACGGTTCGGATTGGCCTACCCCAAACGGTAAAAGTAACAAATTACAAATATTTCATTAAATTAATTTTCACTAAACACCAAATAAATTAAATAATATCACAAATAAAATTATAAAATAACAACATAATGTGATTAGATTTTAAAAATTTTAAAAAATTAAACTATTCAATTAGTTCGGTTCGGTTCAGGTTTTTTAGTTAAAAAATTATTCTAATTCGATATGGTTCAGTCTATTACACCAGCATATCAGTGTCCTATAAAAAGTAGGGGTGGGCACAGTTGAGTAAAAATTTGTAATTATAATTATTCGATTTTTTTTTTTTAAAAAAAAAAGTAATTGTTCAATTTTTTATTAAAAAATTATAATTATTTTTAATTGTCTGTTCCGGTTCGGTACAATTCAATTTTTCAATTTCTTAATGATAATAATAAACTAAAAAATTAGTAACATTTATTGAGTATAACGTTTACATAAATTATTTTAACAATGCAACTCTTCTGATTATCAT
>SKCR01040508.1:0-42683 GCA_019454045.1 Zanthoxylum bungeanum | reverse complement strand
CTTTTTTGTTTTAACAGCAACAAAATGATAATGAATTATTATATTATCATTTTTTCTTAATTTGGTAAAGGGAGAGGTTTTTGAGATTACTTGTAAAAGCTTTATTAATAGTACATACATATAGTTGAAAAAAATTCTATTCGAATAACTATACTAAATATGGAGTCTAAAATACATCTTTTACAATAAAATACCTCGATGACTGACTCTTAAATTTTTGTCAGTCATTCAAGTAGCCAAAATCAATGCTCATAAATCTGCAACTTTGCAAGACTGTTGGGATAAGATGGAGGGTTAATATGGAGAGGCCAGGTCGGAATTTACCAATTTTGATCCCTATTTGATTATGTAATCGAGTAAAAATTGTTTCGAAATTCATACTGAATGATATAAGATCTCAAATCAAGATTTTGATTAGAGATTTTTTAATTAAAGAGTCGAGACATATTGTGAATTCAGGATGAAAAATCATTTAGAAGATTTTTTAATTGTCTCAAATTCCATACAAAATTGTATACAATCCCAAATTCTGAACGAGATTGAGAATTTTCTTCCAACATAATTGAGAATAGCTCTGACATCTATCTATTAAAATGTCCCAATGGGACTTGCTTTGGTGGTGTAGGATTTAGGATCACACCTTAAGGTCCTGCGTTCGAATCTACACAGTGCGTTTCTTATAAGAGTCAGGGACAGCCGGGGGTTTTACTAGTTCCGCTCAAGTTCGGAATGGATGATTTAAAAGCGGGATTTCCAATAATTCAAAAAAAAAAAAATCCATCTATTAAAATAAAACGAGATCTACCACATTTATAATTATAATTAAAATAATCCACTAGACCATTGAGTGATTAATGTATGTAGACCCATTTCACAAATCTTGGCATTTAAACAAAAATTCAACTAATGGGATCTGAGAAATCTAAGATTTATGATGGAACGTGTAAAAATTCGCAGAAATCTTGAATTAAATACAGATCATGCATTCTTTTCGTGCTATTATCTTACTGTGGAAAGTCAGAATCAGATTTTAGATTTTAGATGAATTAATTGAATATTATGACTTTATCTGTAATTTTTCAAAAAAGAAAGGACTCCGATCTGTATTTACCTGTGAGTCAGTCTAATACGTATTGTTGTTGTGATGGGATAATTATTTCTGTGTCCTTTATTTCTGGAAAAAGTACAGATAAAGTCATAATGTTCAATTTTGTTTTTATAGCTCCCGGTCACAGGTTTCATTAATAACTTGTTAAGAAAACAATGACTCACCTCCTCAAGGAGCATGATTTGGTGGTGTAAGGCTCAGACTTTGAGATTATGGGTTTGAATCCAGGAAATGTGTTTCTTGTGAGAGCTTGGGACAACCAGAGGTTTTACCTATTCCGTTTAAAGGGTGGTTTGACGGCGGAATTTCTAACGATTCAAAAAAAAAAAAAAAAAAAAAACCACTGTAAACTTTCAAGTAAATAAGTACGTGAATAATTGTATTTTCAGAGAAATAACGCTAGACTGATCCTGAGTAAATTCAGATGAGTTGATTTTGCCATTCAGTTGGCTGTCCATGAATTTTTTTCCTTTCCTTGCTAATTTCTCTCAACGGATTATAAGTTAAAAGCTTATCGATGCAATTGTCTAGAGCGGTTGTAGCCATAATATTGATTAAGTGGGTAAATTTTGATTTTCACCAAAAATGATATCTACTCTTCATTTTAGCGGGGGCAAGTCAAAACTATCTTATTAACAAATCATACATTTTATTAATTTATAAGATATATTTTAATAAATTTTTAGATTGAGCGGGGACGACTGTCCCCATTGACCTCCAAGTGGCGGAATCTTAAGGCAGCTTTTCTAAGCTAAAACATACGTTCATTTGTAGGAAATATGAATATGTTCAATGCTTCTGTGCTTATTGGTTTTGTAACCAAGAGGAGAGGCCTTATTGAAACAAATTTAAGTTGGAAATTTTGTGTATTTGTGTTATGCTGCGCTGTACATTGCTATCAAATTATATGGCAGCTTGATTATTAGAATGGTTGTCAATTTCAATAATTATTATCTTGTGCCAAGAAGATTTACTACAGCAATTTTCCTTCTCCAATATTAGCCTGTTCCATCTTCAGTGGCATTGGGAAAAATCAAAATGAAGGGAACTTGTAGAAAAATAGCATATGTAATGATCACATTCACCATATTAAATAAAATAACTGACAAATACACAACAATGAATCTAAAAAATGCAAGCAAAAGACAAGATGAGTAGAGTATCTCAATCCAACAATAACATAGACACTCCAATAAAAATAGAAACTAGCAAGCAATGACTCTGCAATACAGTAAAAAGAAAAAAGAAATTGAAACCTCAGAATCTCAAAGACAAACTAATGCACAAAGGCTTAAAACTAGCTCAATCCATCAAGCAAACGTAGATATAACAATCGTAGAAGCGTCTGAAGACCAGGCTGCGAGAAACACATGGATGATGGAACTGCAGCATCAGAAGAATTAGTGGTTTAGTTGGATGGAGGTGGAGAGAGGAAAGGAATGGATGGGATTGTGGTGGGAATGTTTGGAAGTGAAGGGATTGTAGTGGGAATTGGAATGGAGGGCAATGGAGGCAATGTCACCTTTGGGGCTGCAGGCATATTAGGCAAAGATGGAATTTGGGTGCTTGGTAGAGGAGGCAGAGTTGGTAGCTTTGGAAGTGTTGGTTGTGTTGCTAGAGTTGGCAGAGGTGGAAGTGTTGCTTGTGGCAATGTTGGGAGTGATGGCATTGGAGGCAATGCCACCTTAGGCAATGGTGGAAGTGTTGGCAGAGGCGCCGCTGGTGCTTGCAACAGATGGCGCGCTGCCATGCTCATTTCAAAGCTTGACAGTATTGATAATGCCACAAGCATAGATAACAGGAAGCAATGCTTAAGAGCAGCCATGTTTTAGAAGAAAATAAGTTAGAAAGCAGGAAGCAAGCTTTTGATCTATATGAAGATGAAGTTCTGATGTTCTGTTTGTATTTTGAGTTGGAGAAAATAACTTGTGATAGCTATTTATAGAGCAAAGAATGATGAATGATTCAGAGAGTTTGATGAGATGTAGGTGGCCAAGTGTTGAGAAGTACTGGTTAGTTTACCTTCTCACCTAGACTTTGTTGCTAGTTTTTTTAGTAGAATGGCCATTAACAGAGAGGTCATCTCAAATTATACAAATTCAAGAATGTCAACTTACAACATCAACCATTACACTTGTAACCTTTTTACTTTACATTAGCCTTAAAAACTTTTGGTACTGACATTAGGTCTCACCTGATCTCTACAAAACTTGCAAATTCCAGCGTAAGTCAATAATCTGTATTCTAAGTTATTAGTAATGTTGTTGAATTTATTGGTCACCAAACCCTGCACATGCCTTGTTTTCTTTGAGTAATAAAGAAAATGAGAAACATGGAAATTACAATACCTATCCTTTTGACGAATGAGGATTGGGATTTCCTAAGATGTGATTTGGTGGTAAAGATATAGGACCTTATTGTCAGAATGTCAGGTTCTGGGTTTGAATGCAGATAGTACATTTCTTATAAGAATCTGGAACATGCGAAAATTTTACCTGCTTTGTTTAAATCCGGATCAGATGATTTAGTGACGGAGTTAACATTCCCAAAAATGATAAAAGAGCCAAATGCCTCCAAATGTATATCCCTCATGTTGAAATTGTCATATTTCTAATATCTTGTATAATCATCATTACATATTATCTGATTATCCATTTACACTACAACTGGCACAATCTCCTGGAAATTCCATGATAGCACAAATAGTCAGTGATAAAAGCTAAACTTGCGACTGTTTCCTGAGGAAACAGGCCTATCTATGATTAAATTCAAGGCTCTCTTCAGTGCCATTCCTTCATTTCCTTTTAAACATTGAACCCACAGTACACACTTGATCCTCCCACCCACTGGCACCATCTCAGCCCTCATCAACGTCCCTTCCACGGATTTCAGTGCTCTTGCTATATCTGACATTAGTCCCGGCTTGTCCTCGCAACTCAGTGTCACTTTCAACAACCCCCCATCTCCATTAGAGTAGCGCAAACTTAGTTCATTCACCTCACTGGGGAATACACATTCCTCATTAACCTGGCAAACTGCTTTCAGTGCTTTTACTGTCCTCTGCATCTCTCTCACAGTTTTAACCGTCTTCCCCAGGACTGATGCCTTGTCTATCTGTTGTTTTGTCAAGTAATTTTTTTTTGATGCATTTGTTAACTTTTATGATCAGGATATGCATCAAAAGTAGCATAAACATTGGCCTTATAGTTCTTAAATAAATGAATATGTATCACTTACTTTGACCATGTTTGGTAGGATTTTCCGAAGTTCAGCATATTTTCCATTGATTCGCAGTCTTCGCCTCTTCTCAGCCTCCCTATGTTTCTTGTTAGCCAGTCCTTCAACTTTGGATTCCGACATTAAACCTTGATAGCGAATCATATTGCTCCTGATTGATCCTTGTGTTAAGCTCATTTGCTTTGAGCGTGTCATTAAGTTATAGTAACTTTGAATGGGTTTTACGCCTCGATCTAACTATATGTATACAATTACGAAAAGTAACAGAATCTGTTAATCAAATAGCAGAAAAGATAATAAAATAAGAAGCAAAGAAAGAGAGTGACACTGAGCAAATGCTACCTGTTGCAGTAAAACCATGGTGGCAACACCAATCTGCCCCTTCAAAAAACAGTTCCTTTCCTACGATGTAAAACAAGAAAGCACAAAAGTCTCTTTCTGTACAGAGAAAGGAGTGCCAGATGCTAAATACACTATGGATGTGCAAGGTTATTGCCTGTTAAACAAATAAATAAGATGGCTATATTGGCATTGAAGTGAGGAGGATTGGGAGATATGAACTTAATAAATGGTAATTTATGTGTAATAGAAGAGCCTGATTTCATCTTAAATTTTAAGATTTTTTAGTCTGAAATGCTTGATATGGGCTTATTAATTTTCTGGGAAGAATCCTAAAACAAACATATAAAAAATTCCAATAAATCCATCAATCCTGCCACCCTATAAGCATTCAAATAATAGAAAGTCAAATAAAAGCTCAAAATCAATTCTTCATTACTTTTCACCTGTAAGATAACAAGTCATGAACTATACTAGTACTGTTAAACTTCATTTGTACAGCTACCTTGATTTCATAGTTTACTCTAAACCCCATGGCAGCTCCCCTCTTACACCATCTACTATAAACAAAAAAAGAACCCTAGAAATCATGCACTATTCTCCAAATTTACCCATTAAAAGTAGACTTGACACCAATAAAAACATCACCATCTTTCTCAATGAACTCCAAATCAGTGTCACAACCATCCCCACCAGTTCCACTAACACTAGCACTTCCTTCTATGCTCATTAATTCATCAATTTTCCTACTCTTCACACCTCTCCCCATCACCTTCTTTGAATTCCTCGGCACTGATTTCACATTCTTCCTTGCCATTAGTCTCTTCCCTTCATTTTTCAGCTCCGTTTTTCCACTCCCCTGCATCACATGCACGCCCTGCACATTTCCCTTCAAAATATCTTCTTCAGCCCCCTCACCACTCCTCACATTCACACCTCTACCACCACCACAGTCACCATCATCACTGTCATCAGAAATCTCCACAACTGTACCTACATTATAACTCTTCCCTTCACCACCATTCAAATTATACTTCAAAGCAAAATATCCTAACCCACAATAGTACTCATCTTTACCCTCAACCAACATTTTCTTCTCTGGTTCCACAACTGCCACCCCATAAAACGCCCTCGTACAGCTCTGGCATATCAAGCAAAACTCTTCAAACACCTTCTCATACTCATACATGCAGTAACAGTACGGACACACCGTCCAAAAGGTTCCATTTTTATCATTCTTCCTCTGATTTTCAACATTTTCCTGCGCACCCTTTTCATTTCCACTCAAATGGGTTTTCTTTGGCGCATTTTCAATACAAACTTTCTTTCGTTGAGTGGGGAATTGGAGTTTGGGTTCGGCTCCAGTGATTTCTTCCTCCATTTCCTTTTGCTCAATTCAGTCAAAATGCAATTGAAACAAAAAAAAAAACAGGGCTTTCACAAATTCATTGCAGAGAGAAGGATATGGGGGGTTTTTGAGGAAACGACAGACATTGTCGAATGCCTGTGATGTAAATAGAGCCGTAGGATTGAAGCTGAAATGACTACGTGGTGATTTTGTGTTGACAGGTGGTGAGCGACGGGCTGGCTGTGTTTTGTGATGGTGAGATTTTGTTGAGGGAGTATTTTTAATTTTGATCATTTGGGTTGGCAGTGAATGCAGATCGGAGAGTAGGGGTGAACATAATTTTGGGTCAAACTGTGAACCGCACCGAACCGTGCGGTTTGAAAAAATATTAAAAATGATTTTGAACCGCACCGAATCGAACCGCAAATTTCGGGTCGGTGTGCGGTTTTGACCCATGTCAAACCGCAAATTTTGACTCGAACCGCCTAAACCGCCGACCCGCGTTCAAATTAAATATTATTTTATATTTTTCTTCTTCTTTAACTATAAAAATTAAGATATTTAATGATCATATAACAATATGTAATGAATAAATGAAAATTATGTAATTTTTTCTTCAATTATAATGTGAAAACACACAAAATTTTCTTAAAAAATTTATAATCCAAACCGCCGACCCGAACCGCCCAAACCGCTAAACCGCCAACCCGAACCGCCGCGGTTTTCCTTATCAAATTTGCGGTTTCGTTTTCTAATTTCCCAAACCGCCAACCCGCGCAGTTTGAAGTAAAAAACGAAAAAACCGCACTGAACCGCACCGCGAACACCCCTATCGGAGAGCAGCTATTTTCCCGATTAATCGTGGGCTATTTTCATTTCACTCCTTCAGAAATCAAGAAATCACAAATTAATATCAGAAATACTAAATTTTAACGTTTTACCGTTATGATCCTTTAATTTATTAGGCAAAAATGCAAAAGTGACCCTCTAACTTTCACGTTTTTTCATTTAAATCCTTTAACTTTCAGTTTTGTCAATTCAGTCCTATAACTTTCAATTTTTGTCAATTCAAGACTCCATTATAAATTCATCACTGTCTTAAATTTTTGACAAAAAATAGCTCGAAAATGCAAGCAGAGTACGTTTACTTTGCTTTAGCTTCCTCTGTCTTAAATAACAGACAAAGTACGTTTACTTTACTGTTGCCGTTATTTGTAACGGTAACAGTGATGAATTTATAACGGAGCCTTGAATTGACAAAAATTGAAAGTTATAGGACTAAATTGACAAAACTGAAAGTTAAATGACTGAAATGAAAAAAAAACGTGAAAGTTAGAGGGTCACTTTTGCATTTTTGCCTATTTATTAAGTTAATGACAACACTAAAAAGTATAAAATATAAATTTCAATGTAGTATTATTTGTCTATATATATATATATATATTCTATCTTTTTGTGTGGTACTGAATATGTTAAAGAATCGCTCATTTGAACCTCACTATAATAGTAAAATATAGTAAAATATAAAATTTTATAAAAATATAATAGTGAAATATAAGGTTTTATAGTGAAATATAAGATTTTATAAAGATATAATAGTAAAATTGTGGATAGGTTTGGTCTGGTTTGATTTTGAAATCGTTCAGTTAAGGGTTTTGAATCATTCGATTTTCGTCCAAATTTCATTTCGATTTGATAATTCGATTCGATTCAGATATCAAACAATGAAATAATACATGATATATTAATTTACAATGTCAAATGTGTGGTTTTGATATGTCATCAAGCATTTTTTTAAGAGTTCAAGTTATAATTAGTAATCTTGCATGTACAATTATATTTATATATGTGTATATGAAATTGTATGGATTACTCATTTTTATATTTTTTATTTAATATGAAATTGTATGGATTAATCATTTTTATATTTTTTATTTAATTCAATCATCTTGGTTTAAATATATTTTTGTCAAGGGAGAAATAGTATGTAAACAAAATAATTTTATTATATGGAATGTACCATAATTTTAATTTACAATTTGTAAATATTATTATTTACAAAAAAATATCATACAAAAATTAACATTTGCTAAGGGGTGGATATTAAGGAGTTGGTTTGGTTTTTATCAAAATTCAATATGAGATTTGAAATTATTTGATTTTTATTAAAATTTTGATTTGGTTCGATTCTAACCAAATCATTTACCTACCGTAAATAAAATATTACATCTCAATAATTATGGTATTCATTTATTATTTTCTAATTTATAAAATAGTAAATAATCTCTTTATATTAATAATATAATATTCAATGAATCTTTGTCTAAGGCAGGGACTAGGATCTTACTTAAGTGGCCTTTGGAATGTTGTTCCTGCATCGAGGCAGTGTATTGAGGAGTATGGTCACACGTTGCTTATGAATAAATATCCACACGTATTATAGAGACTCATCAAAACGGCATCAACACATATAGGGCTGTTCATAGGTCGGACTGTTCAAATTTTTTTAATTTCCTTAAACCTAATCGGGTGGGATCATGTGGGTTGGAAGACCCGAAATCCGAAATTTAAAAGTATAATCCGCACAGGTCAAATCATTGCGGGTCGGTTCACTGTGGGTCGGATCGGATCGGAAAAATGCATAATATATATTATATGATAGAATTTTGATAGAATTTGTAGTGAAACCAAATTATGATAAATTAACTATAGAGAAAATGGAAAAATCATCAAAATTTGGGTTTTTTTAGTTTTCTTAAACTTAAATAGGTCGGGTCATGCGGGTCGGAAGACCTGAAATCCGCAGGTCATTGCGGGTCGGATCGGATCGGAAAAATACATAATATATTTTTATGATATAATTTTGATAGGATTTGTAATTAAACCAAATTATGATAAATTAACTATAGAGAAAAATGAAAAAATCATCAAAATCGGATCGGGTCAGGTCAGGTCCGATTTTTTTGAATTAAACCCGCGACCCGATCCGATTTTGATGGTCATGTTCACTGTTATCCGAAATTATTATTATTTTTTGTTTTACAAACCCGACTGAGTCCCGATCCTATAAGCACATCTAATTGAAACTCATGAAAAGGCCAAAGGTTCTATTTAATCGTGTACATTCATAAGGTTAATTTGGTTAATTGGATCAATTGGGCCAATCTATCTGAATCGTACAAGTCCAATAAACGAAAACCAAGCCCATACGCTGGTCTTAACCACCACAACCTGATCTGGCATGTTTCTGAAGAACGGTTTAAGAAGAAAGATAGTGTAGATATGATAAGGTAAACTAACCAAATGTGCTTCTAAACACTTTCCCCCACCTACATCTCATCAAACTCCATGAACTTTTCAACATTTCTTCTCTATAAATACCCATCACAAGTTGCTTAAAATACAATCACCCAAAAATTCTTGCTACCTGCTCTCTTTCTAAAACATGGCTGCTGTTAAGCATTGCTTCCTGTTGTCTATGCTTGTAGCACTATCACTACTGTCAAGCTTTGAAATGAGCATGGCAGCTCGCCATCTGTTGCAAGCACCAGCGGCGCCTCTGCCAACACTTCCACCAATGCCTAAGGTGGCATTGCCTCCAATGCCAACATTGCCACAACCAACACTACCAAAGCTGCCAACTCTGCCTCCTTTGCCAAGCACCCAAATTCCATCACTGCCAAATATGCCAAAGGTGACATTGCCTCCATTGCCCTCCATTCCAATTCCCACTACAATCCCTTCACTTCCAAACATTCCCACCACAATCCCATCCATTCCTTTCTTCTCTCCACCTCCATCCAACTAAACATACTTATTCTTCAGATGCTGCTGCACTTCTATGTGTTCAGCGAGTCTTGCGTAATTAGTTTGTATCTGAGTTATTGATACTTCATTTCTGTTTTGTGTATTGTAGGGTCATTCTATACTTGTTTCTGTTTGTTTGCAGTGTGCTATTCTAGTTATTTGGTTGTGACTTGTGATCACTTGTACTCTAATAATATTTTGAATACGATGTATTATTTCTTTTGCTATTCTGGTGTGTGTATATATAAGTTCCTTCCAGCTGAAAATGGAAAAATATGCTGCAAACCAGCTTAACTAAACATAAGAAGAATCCACGAACTTCCAAAATTAAAAGTTTCCACTTTCCATCGCATCATGATGATCATGACAACTTGAAATTGACAGTAATAATAGTGACTATGCTGCTCTAGAATTTGATTACAGCAGAGTCTAACATAAAAACGGGTTATATACGGAGTTTCTCCAACGGAGAAACAATTTCTCAGTAAAGTTATAAGTCAGAGATAAAAATCTACAACGTACTAGAACATCTTGTTGATGATCTTCGGATAATGTGATTTCTCACACTCATAAATCCTTAACACTTTTATATTTCCTAAAAATCCAATGACAGAAATCGACAAGGTTTAACAAACCAAGAAGAGAACAGGAAATTTAAAAGGAAATGAAGGAAAGACACTAAGAGAGCCTTGAATTTAGTCATAGATAGGCCTGTTTCCTCAGGAAACAGTCGCAAGTTTCGCTTTCATCACTGACTATTTGTGCTATCATGGAATTTCCAGGAGATTGTGCTAGTTGTAGTGTAAATGGATAATCAGATAATATGTAATGATGATTATAGAAGATATTAGAAATATGACAATTTCAACATGAGGGATATACATTTGGAGGCATGTGGTTTTTTTATCTTTTTTGGGAATGTTGAAAATCTCGCCGTCAAATCACCCGATCTGGGTTTAAGCAGAGTAGGTAAAATTCTCGGCTTTTTTATAAGAAATGCACTATTTGCGTTCGAATCCAGAACCTGACAATCAAGTCCTAAGCCTTTTGCCACCAAGTCACACCTCTTAGGAAATCCCAATCCTCTTTCGTTGTTACAAGGTAAATAATAAATAATGGAAGGCAAAAGGATAGGTATTGTAATTTGTATGTTTCTCATTTTCTCGATTACTCAAAGAAAACAAGACATGTGCAGGGTTTGGTGACCAATAAATTCAACAACATTACTAATAACTTAGAATACAGATTATTGGCTTACGCTGGAATTTGCAAGTTTAATTTTGTAGAGATCAGGTGAGACCTAATGTCAGCACCAAAAGTTTTTAAGGCTAATGTAAAGTAAAAAGGTTACAAGTGTAATGGTTGATGTTGTAAGTTGACATTCTTGAATTTGTATAATTTGAGATGACCTCTCTGTTAATGGCCATTCTACTAAAAAACTAGCAACAAAGTCTAGGTGAGAAGGTAAACTAACCAGTACTTCTCAACACTTGGCCACCTACATCTCATCAAACTCTCTGAATCATTCATCATTCTTTGCTCTATAAATAGCTATCACAAGTTATTTTCTCCAACTCAAAATACAAACAGAACATCAGAACTTCATCTTCATATAGATCAAAAGCTTGCTTCCTGCTTTCTAACTTATTTTCTTCTAAAACATGGCTGCTCTTAAGCATCGCTTCCTGTTATCTATGCTTGTGGCATTATCAATACTGTCAAGCTTTGAAATGAGCATGGCAGCGCGCCATCTGTTGCAAGCACCAGCGGCGCCTCTGCCAACACTTCCACCATTGCCTAAGGTGGCATTGCCTCCGATGCCATCACTCCCAACATTGCCACAAGCAACACTTCCACCTCTGCCAACTCTACCAACACAACCAACACTTCCAAAGCTGCCAACTCTGCCTCCTTTGCCAAGCACCCAAATTCCATCACTGCCTAATATGCCTGCAGCACCAAAGGTGACATTGCCTCCATTGCCCTCCATTCCAATTCCCACTACAATCCCTTCAATTCCAAACATTCCCACCACAATCCCATCCATTCCTTTCCTCTCTCCACCTCCATCGAACTAAACATACTTATTCTTCAGATGCTGCCGCACTTCGCTGTGTTCAGAGAGCCTTGTGTAATTAGTTTGTATCTGAGTTATTGATACTTCATTTCTGTTTTATGTATTGTAGGGTCATTCTATACTTGTTTCTATTTGTTTGCAGTGTGCTATTCTAGTTATTTGGTTGTGATCACTTGTAGTTTAATAATATTTTGAATACGATGTATTATTTCTTTTGCTATTCTGGTGTGTGTATATATAAGTTCCTTCCAGCTGAAAATGGAAAAATATGCTGCAAACCAGCTTAACTAAACATAAGAAGAATCCACGAACTTCCAAATTAAAAGTTTCCACTTTCCATCACATCATGATGATCATGACAACTTGAAATTGGCAGTAATAATAGTGACTATGCTGCTCTAGAATTTGATTACAGCAGAGTCTAACAAAAAAACGGGTTATATATGGAGTTTCTCCAACGGAGAAACAATTTCTCAGTAAAGTTATAAGTCAGAGATAAAAATCTACAACGTACTAGAACATCCTTGTTGATGATCTTCGGATAATGTGATTTCTCACACTCGATAAATCCTTAACCCTTTTATATTTCCTAAAATTCCAAAGACAGAAATCGACAAGGTTTAACAAACCAAGAAGAGAACAAGAAATTTCTAGTTCATTTTTCCAAACATGAATAATTCAGAGTCTAATCAATGAATGGCTTGCATTACCAAAGAAAATGGCTTATTTATTTCAAAAGTATTAACCTCATGATGACAAGGGTACTAGAGTAAATATGTTAGGAACGATTTGTGAGATTGAAATCTGATATTTGTTTGTGATTGGAACACTCGATATTCAACACACAATACAGAAAATTATATTCATTCAGATTCTAATAACACTAACATGAATAACCAACGTCACAAAATAGATCAAAACAACCACCTAGATCATGCCAGAGGTAGCTCAAATTCTCTAAACATTACAAGCAATGCTCAAATTCTTCTGGTAACTGAATTCTTAATTAAGCTAACCAATCTCCCAATAATCTGATGTTTGACTTTCTTGTTAGATTAATTAGTTGCCCTGATTTCTTTTGGTTAGATTTTGTGTTTGTATTTGAAAAAAGTCAGGCTAGGGAGGTGAACTAACAAATGTTCCTTCACACTTTTTCCAACCACAACTCATCAAACGTATGGTTGATTCGTCCAAATATGCATAGACCTTCAATTGGATAAGTGCTGCTCTGCCTCTGCCCATCAAAACAAACTCGATAGAACTTCATAATTTTCCTACTGCTAAATCTAATCAAGCCAGCTCCTTCGAAGAAGCTTCTCCAATCAACCATGTCTTCTTCTAAGCAGTGTTTCATATATGTTATTGTTAGTTGTGGCATTATCTTGTTCAAGCATATAAATGAGCATGGCAGCTCGAAAACTTCTGCAAACCGCAGTGGCACCACCTCCTGCATTACCTCTGCCTACAATTCCACCTCTTCCAAAGGCCATATTGCCTCCAATGCCATCACTACTGAGACTCAGTAACTGAGTTGGTTACTATTATAATTTATTGGGCAAAAAAGTCTCCAGTCCGATCCGGTCCAATCCAGTCCAGTCCGGATTTATTGGGCTTTAATATTATAATTTTATGAAAAAGTCTGGATTTGGTTTTTAAAAATAAAGCTCATCAATATGAGGGCTGGACTTGGATTTTCTAAAAGAAGCCTTAATCCTTTGTTGAAGAATGGCTGGATGTGGATGATGATTCACATGACGATTGTCTTGCTTACAACTGTGTTCTTGGACCTGATCTTGAATTCTCCCCGTTGGTTTTTGTACAGGTAATAAATTCTCCTCACTTATTCGCGTAATCAAAAAATTGATACAGTACGGGCGAAGCCTGGTCAGTCGATTCTATAATAAATAATAGAGATATCATTCTAAATTTACAAATTAAATCCTTAAAAAATAAAAAATCTTTCCTCATATAACCCCTCAGCCTCCTATCATATAAAATTTAATTTTCAAAAAAAATATTTGATAATTATATTTTTCATTAATTTATAAGATATATATTAATAAATTTTTGTGCTCAAGCTGATAATAATAAGTATTTTTATTATTTTAAATATTAAAAGTGTCTAATTGTTGAATGGTGAAAAAATAGGTATATCAAAATTTAAAATTGTTGTATTGTATGTAATATAATTAATTATTTGAAAATCTTTGGATTTGGGCTAAGTCCAGCCTAACCTAAGCCCATGTAGGCTTAAGTCCAGCCCAATCCAGATCAAAATGGACTTGGGCTTTTTAAGACTTCGACTTCAAAAAATAAATAAGACTTAGACATGGACTTCACAAAATCCAGTCCAATCCATCCAAATGCCCACCCTACCATCCAAATGCCCACCCTATACTGAGTTGTTGCCATGTACTGTAAAGGCTTCTGTCATTCCTCTGAGTTCCCTGGATGTTTTGCAATTTGGATATCTTGAATCCTACCAGGGTTTCATACTTTGTTTTTCTTCTTTACAGCCTTGAGTTAATGTTTTTATTTGTTTCTAGGATATAAATGTTTACTTCGTCGTATATTGTGGAGTCATTTCTTTGATTTTTTTTCTCTCGGTAACAACATCTTATACCCAACTATATTTGGGAAATTCAAATCTATTTAATATCAATATATAATGAATTTATTAATCTTTTAGAAGAATTAAGAAATCATCAAAAGTATTAATGTCGATACAGGCTTGACTGCTGTGTTTTCTTGTAGTTTAATATGATCAGGTCCTTAACAATAACTACAGGAAACCCGCAAGTACACTATTCAACTCAAGCTTTTACCCGAAACGTATTCTTTGGATTCGAACTAAGGATATCACAGCCCTACACCACCAAGCCACGCCCCCCGGGACCTATATAACCGATCTCACTTAATAGAAAAAGACTTTTATTTGATTTGTTTTGATATTCACTTCAGTATTATTACAACTCTCATGTTGAGGATTGCTATTGGCCTTGGAGTATAACCAAACCCACATATTTGAGTGAAAAAAAAATAATAAAATAAAACCCAAGAAAAACAGAGATAAAAATCATGAAATGTTCCTCCACTTTTAAGATTTTTGTTGACTGGTTTCCCAGCTACAAATTTAAATTCTGACCAAGGAATATCAGTGAGAAATAACAGAACTGATACATGAACTGGAATCCAAGAAAATCTCATGAAGGATTTGAAAGAAATCAAGAAAGTGAAGCAGAAAGGCTCGGCGATCAGTGAGAAGGCTCAAGCAGGCTGGGTCTAGCCAGTATCAACACAGACAAAAAGAAAGGCAAAAAGATGAGCTCCATCATCCTATAACAAAAACTCTACCAGTGTCAGGATTTCCACCAGTGAAACTGAAACAATACTCATGAATTCTACACTCGTTGTATTATCAGCTCGTGTTGCTTGACCCATCAGATTAATATTTTTCCCAAGAGAATCTAAATTGGTTCAAAAGTTAGTTGAATTGCCAAAATCAAAAGAAGGAATGTTTCAGGTTAAATGCTTACGTGTATTTAGACACCCTCCAAGTCTGGCTTTTATGTGAATTTGCTGTCCAGTTTGCATCTAGTCAGGTTAGGAAGGTAAACTAACCAATGTTTATTCACACAAGAATTCATCAAACTTTTATTCTAAATACTCAATTGCACAACGCAGTTAGACTATTTTCTCTATATAAAGTCCTTGTTTTCTGCAACTCTTCACAACACAAACTAGAATTTCCCCAACTTAAAACTCACGCTAGCCTCCTTTCTGCGAATTCAAAACATGACAGTTTCAAAATGTTGCCTGGTTCTATCTTTGATTATAGCTATATCAATCTCCAGCTATGAAATGAGTATGGCAGCTCGCCATCTTTTGCAAGCACCACTACCCCCACTGCCTAAGGTGGCATTGCCGCCAATGCCCTCATTGCCGACTCTGCCAAAAACCACATTGCCGCCACTGCCCTCATTGCCAACTCTATCAAAGCCTACACTGCCGCCATTGCCTAGCACCCAAGTCCCATCTTTGGCAAATCCAACATTGCCGAAGGTTACACTACCCCCATTGTCAGCGACTCCTCTGCCCACCATCCCCACAACATTCCCTTCAATTCCCAACATCCCAACAACAATACCAACCATTCCATTCCTCTCCCCACCCCCATCAAAATGAACTACTAGCCCTTACATGCCCTAGATACGGGGTATTACTGTGGCTCAAGGTGTTTCAAGTGAGATATAATAGAACCTGTCATGGTACTTGTGTGAGTGCCTTATTTTATTGTTTATTTTTGGTCATATGTTACTCCATATATATAATTGTTTTACATGTTTCATTAGTTTCATCTTTCATCTCCGTTTTAATGTATTTTTGTCCCTTATTTCTTTCCCTGTGAAAACAAATTATTACCAATTAAACCATATGTTTGATATGATTATTGTTAATATTTATGCCCATTACTTTTAAATGTTTATCTCAAAATTTACTCTAAATTTTCATGTTTTGTCTATTAATATTAGAAATATATTTGCTTTTCTTTCTCGACATAACTACAATTTGATCTAGGAAGGAAAAATAAATACAGAAAAATAACAGCTCGCATTAAAGGACCACAATAAATTATTTGAATAAGCAACTAGTAAAATCAGTATTGAACTGAAACTGTACATGTAATATTAACACATCAGGCCAAGAAATCAACTTTTCAGGAATGAATGAACCACCAATATTTATCTGTACTGATAACAGCTCCCGAAAAAGGTTTAGGCAATTGTAAGCTTAATAGTACAGTCCATCCCATATGTAGCACCAAATTTTGCTTTAAAGCAGGGAAAGAGATGTACATACCAATCCCAAATTGGTTCACTTCATGGTGGAATCCCAAATGTTGGCAATCTGTATACTCGACTATGGTAACTAGCTAAGTTAGCCTCAGTGTTTATAGAACACAAGATCTCGGCTACAATTGCTTTTTATAGCATCCTCCAAATTCTCAACCCGATCAAAATCAACTTTGAAAGTTACCATGGTGATTCCATCTTTACCAGTATCATAATCTTGCTTGATGTCCTCAACTTGAAACGATTGTAACTATGAACATCAAAGATGAGAGTGAAGTCAAAACATTGAAATAACTATATAAAATAGCCAGAAAAGATCACAGAAGGCAACATTGCAAAGGTTATGGTATTTCGAGGGGGAAAAACTTGACAAGTGAAGTAAATGGGACACGGAATATGTGAAATTCAATCAAATTATGCTGTAAGATTGATATGCTCACTGATGGACATAATCAGTGACTATAAAACATGCCGTTAATCAATGAGAATGAAAATTAGAACTTCTTTATCACATTCCAATTGTAAGGAAAGCAAATTCCAAATTACATCAAAGCAGAAACAATTTTTATTGACAAGCAAGTAAGCAACACATGACTAAAACTTCAGCATTTACCTGATGGTATAAGAGTCCCAGAAGTTCAAATGGAACCTCCACACCAATTGGAACCTACAAAATACAAACAAAATCCAACTATAAGATTCATGAAATCAAATTAGTTGAGAATTTCACCGTAATGCAAGGCATATGCATAAATAAGTTAATTACTCTAGATTTCACAAGAATAGTAGGAGCGTTTCTTAAGCATTCTGATGCCACTCCACCATAAGCCCTGACTAGTCCCCCAGTACCCAGTTTTATACCTCCAAAATACCTAGTTTGCAAATTCAGTCAACATATTATAATGTAATAAAAATTACAATTATGAATTTGCTGAAGACCATAAAATATTCTTTAAAAAAATTAATATGCGAGCTCAAGGGAGGAAAAAAAAGGCACCTTGTGACTACAACCATGATTCTATCTAAACCTGAAGAAACAATTGCAGAATGAATAGGTTTGCCAGCTGTTCCCGACGGTTCACCATCATCATTAGACCGGTATTGATTTCCGACCTAAGAGTTAAAAATAAATTAATACAGTCGAACTAATTTCAGAAACATTAAATTGAAAATTCAAGATTAACGATTATGTCAATATCCATCCAATACCTTATAAGCCCAGCAATTGTGAGTAGCACGAGGATCACTGACCTATATATAAAAAAAAAATTAAAAATTAAAAAAAAAAATGAAATTATAATATAAATATGATATCAGACGGGAGGGGCAGTGGAAGAATTCAAATATGTGTTACCTGAGAAAGGAAGGAGTGTGCTGATTGTTCGTTGGAGATGGGGCCGGCTACGGCGATGAATTTGCTCTTTTTGATTTCTTTCTCGAAAGTGACTGTCTCTTTGATTGTCGTGAATGCAACTCCTTTATTGTTACTGCTGCTGGAGGTCGCCATTGCTCTATTGCAGCGGCTCAGATGAAATAGCGCGGGAGAAATGCGATGATTTGGTTTCTGGAAACGGGGGTGGTAGAGTCGTATTGTTATTGCCACAGGCATTTGCGTGTCGTTTACTTTCGTTTCTTCGGAGATTTTCGAATGCTCGTCCTATTTAAATCTTTTTTTTTTTTAATCTCACAATTACGACACCGTTTCGCTTTTCACGTATAAAAATCTGCAAACAGTTTCGATCTTGGTCTCCGCTCTCCCGTGAACTTATTTTGTTATGGCTCTTGGTATTACGAAACAAATACAAAGGCGAAATCCAAACTTCAACAAGTAATTTCATTTAAAAGCGAAATCTAGTGATAACTTTAGCTTAATTTAATTTAATCTCAACTCAAAACCTCAATAAAATGTTTGAGCTGATATGTTATCCCCACTTGCTCTCCTTAATCTTACATCATAAGGGCTGTTAGCCCACAGTGCTCGATCAGAATCAATCTCTCTACTACTACTACTACTACTAACATTCTGCTGGGTTGAGTTTCGATAATGCTTAGTTGACTCAGTAATCAAAATTGCAGGGTTTCCATCCCCTCTCCAGCCATGCTGCCAAGCGTCAGCTTCCGCTTCTGAGCCTGTATTCAAGTTTTGATAAGAGGAAGATGCAACTGAGTCTGATGTAATCCCATAACTTCTGTACCAACTGGGTGTATCCCCGAATATTAAATCAGACAAGTCTTCGCTCCTATAAGAATCCTTGGTACTTGCAGTGCTACAAGAACTGGCATCGGACCAGCTGAAAATGGAAGAGCTCTCGCTTGATGAATCCACAGCTGGAGTTCTTTGCATTGAATGGAATCTCCATTCATCTCTATCAAATAATTGGTTGCTGTATGTACCAAGCTTCCGTTGTGCCTTGGCATCCACGCTAGGGGTATATGAGTTAGATTTTAACTTGGATGTATGAAGGCCAGAGGGAACAGCTTCCAAGCTCTTTTTCTTGGACTTCACACTATGAGATACGTTGTTTCTTATCAAAGCCGGTGGTCGTGGAGAATGCCTGAGAATAAAACTTTTAAGTGTGTTTAAACTCAAATAAAACAGAAAATCTATATTTAATATAAATAATGTTCCACACCAACATTACCTCGCATAAAGAAGCATGTATGCTTCCTCTGATAAGACCCTTTCCAATTCAACCAGTATTACCTACACAACGTCAGCATCCAACCGTCAGATTTGTAAATTCAAAAACACCTCTCAAGCTAATTACGGTGGAAATTATCCAAAAAATTGTGAATGAGAAAATCTAGCATACGTCTAGGATTCCAGCAAACGATCCCAGTCAGCAGCTATTACCCTTCAAACATGCACATACACTCATGAACATCATTTATTTTGTTTTCTAGTGCATTCTATCAAGTCTCTTTCATAATTTTGAAAACATGAGAAAACGGGGAAAAAGGATAAAAGTATCTGTAAGATGAATTCCAGCCTATAAGTTGCAGGATGTTATAATTGGTGAGCATCAATCAATCAAGGATGCAAGATTAAATCGACAGTTCACCACCTTAAGCATTTGGTATCTGCCACGGAGAAGGGGATAAATACACATAAAAGGGTTCTTTTCTTTTATTTATAGCTTAGTCCTTTTAGAGGGAGTTTGTGTTTAATTAAAGGTGATATTTTCTGGTCCAAATATGTCAGAGGAGAAAAAGCAAGAAGCCTGAACTGAATAAAAATAACCATGTCAGTGATAAACAAAGAACATACATTGCTGTCATCAATTCTGAACCACTCCCCATGGGAATTCTTCACATAGCATACATAATGACCTGAAAATGCAGCATTTGTAACATCCAAGTGAACAACCACTGCATACAGGCTGTACATAGGAGATCCACCACCAGATTGACTCATATATGGGGCAATGTTGAGGACCTCAGGGAACCGAACTGACTTATTCAACTTCCCAAAGTTCCCCGACTGCAAGCAAAGGTTGTTGAGCAAACATCAAGATTCATAAACACGTGAAGAGCACGAAATCAAATTTGAAACTGCAATAAAGACACTACCTCAAATCTTTTTAAGACAATAGTAAGTATATTTGGTTCCTCCAATACCGTCAATTTCTTTTTAGCTTTCTCATATGATTTGCACCTGAATAATACAGTAAGATGTAAATTTAATAGGCATCACAAAAATTTCAAACAGTTAATTTACATTAGAATCACCCCAAGTTTGATATGATAGTTACATTCTAAACAAGGTAGACATTGTGGAACAGAACTACTTCTATGCAGAGTCAGCAGTTCAACAACAATAAAGAAGCAAATTGTCCAAAAGTCAGTGAAGATGCGCCTGCTTGTTTACATTAAGAAATTTAAACATGGCGAAAAAAGCAAAAGCCACACGCAAGATAACTTGATTTCTAGAGCATGAACTGAGAGAAAAAAAGCAAATTAATCAACCTGCTGCAATAATACTTGTTCTCCCCAACCAAGATTTCACTAGCTGTAAATTGCGCAAGAGCTTCTTCAAGAGTTTCAATATCCCCATCTATCTCAACGGTCAGATCCATCATCCGCTCATACTGCTCAGATTTTCCAAGGCACTTCAAGCACTTAATCTGAAAATCCCAGTAATTGAATTCCGATAACAAAATGAATGATTTGTATTCCAGTACAGGGTAACTAAATTTTATAGGAACATGATAATCAATGTACAATAAAAGTATAGAACAACCTTAGATCGAAGATAACCCCCAAAAGTCAATCCTATTAAAGTTGTTTCTTCTGCGAGTTTTCCTTTCGCCCCCGTCTCCTTAAGGCAAACAGATTGCATCGTATCAACAGCACACCTGCCATCTTACAAAGTAATGCTATAAGTCACACTTGCAAAGATACAAAGTTCAATTGCATGTTATAGTTGCTAATTGTGGTTTCACCTCAAAAATTCATGAGCATCTTCTTCCCTTCCATGACCTAGATGACTTCCAATTTTTTGAATCTTGGACAGTATGCCGATTGGGGACACAGGGGAGCTTCCCTTTTTTGCCTTCAGAATTAAGCACTCAAACTCACAAATAAAACACCACCCCTTCTTTTGACCTGGGAAAGGTGATAAATATTCAAAACTGAAAACGGAAATCAACCAAATGGTCCTAACTATGAACTCATATGAAGCCATAACTCAATAAAACAACTTACATGATTTAGAATGGAGCCCTTGAACAAGATAGGAAGTCAGAGGTCGAGTGAAGGCCAGGCATTGGAGTACGGCATTAGCATAACAACTGCAATAAGTTCAAGAAAAAATATGTTGGATTAGAGATAAGAAGCTGAATTTTGGACGTAACCCACACTTCATTGTCCAGCAATCCTTTACTATATAATGTATGAAACATGTGCAAAGCCGCAATATTGTTTAAATCATAAACCTCATAGAAGCATCCATCATAACATAATATTAAGAATATAGACATTAAGGCACTCAATAACATATTACGTCTAAATGTTAGCATATCAAAATGTGAAAGCAGTTTACCTGTTCCCACAATTCATTAGGCCAAATGGGCATAGTTCCACTTTATCACAAGAGTAGAGTTTCATGAAGAAATCATATGGAAATATTGGCTGCCAAGAAATAGACAATCAATGAGAACATTATACCAAAGAAACTTGCAGGCTCTCAAGAAGGCACATCATAACAGCAAGATAACCTTTTCATTAGATTTTCCAGCAACCTCATCCTCAGGACCTAACAAATAAGACTTCAATGGTTTGGGAACTCTAAACTGATGTACAACCTTCTGCATTGATGTTTTTAACCCATGACGAGCATTCTGAGGCAAGATTGGGATACTACTACTTTTTGCAGGCAATACAGACTTAGAATTGCTTATTGAATGCCTTCCAATAGTTGAAGCAGTACGAGGAGCGGTTGATGACACATGGTTAACCTTGGAACACTGTGAATCACCTTCACCGTCTTTCATTACTGGGTCAAACCTCGAACAGCTCACAGATGACAAGCTCTCAAACTTGGAAGGATCTTTAACTAAGAATTCAGGTGAAGCAGCTACCCCATTAGATTTCTTATCGCCCAATTTTGCAGGTTGGACATCATCGGGCATAGTTGTCTTGGCTTTGGAGAGCTGCGGTCTAATGTTAACTTCTTCATCACTATGACTCATTTTTATTTTATCCAATTTACTGACACGAGATATACCATCTACATCAATGACCGAATTAGTGAACTCGGTAGATGGTGACATGGTCTGTTTTGTCTTCTTAATTCTAGTCCTTGTTCCAGGCATATCAGGAATTACATCATCACAAATAGGACTCTCCGATCTGTCACTATCATCCCTCAATGGCATAATGTTACTCTGGGGACAACATTCATCCTTATGACCTTGTCTCCAATGAAAAATTTGACACTTGCCAGAACTATGAATAGAAAAAATAAAAAAGTAAATACCATAAGAAGACACCGAGGGAAGCCAACTGGGCACATTCAAAAGAAACTAAAGCAGATATTCAGCCAAAAAAATCAACAAATGCCTTAAAATGCAGCCAAAATTTTCGGAAAATAAAATGCACTCATCTCTATAGGTGTTGAGATAAGCTCTCTAAAAAAAAATTTCATGACATGTGAAGCTGATAAATTCATAATGATTGAGCTCCAGCTTGACTAGGTGTAAAATGCAACTGCTGAAACATTGTTAAATGCCATAGGCAAAAGACGCCATCAGTAATTACTTGGAGATTCATATAGAATAACAAATTAAAAGACATGGAATGCAGCAAGTGTTATGTAGATAATCTTTACTTCCAAAACTTAAAAAAACCGACTCCAAAAGAAAAGCACAATAAAAATAAAACGTTATTTTCTGCATTGATATTTTCATATAATGATATACACAGAGCAATTGTACGCCACGACTGGCATGAAAAGTGTCACGATGAGTAAATATTTATCAGATGATTCAAAATGTTAGAGCTGCTGACCAGGTCTAACTGATTCAGATAATTCATGCAACAGAAGAAATACTGTTGAAATCACAAGCAAGCAGTCCGGTCGACAGTGATAAACATTTGAAATCAGAAGCAACCAGTGAGGTCCACAATGGTAACTGATGCAATAAACATATAAAATCCCCTTTAATTCTACCAGTACATACATCTACTAACACCCTCAAACAAATTGAACCGAAAAAGAAAATTTAACAACATATTCATAGTCCAATTGCATGAACAGATTCTTTTGATTCATTCCAGTTTTTTTTTTTTTTTAAAAAAAATTTAGAAAATCTCCTCATTTTCAAAATTTCCAAAATTCAAAGCACTGACGTAAATAAAAATCTGTTTTTTTTTTCATACTAGAGCAACCAACTAACCAGTAACGAACAGCTTTACAGCGAGAGCAACGAGTGGTAGTGGGAGAAAAGCAGACAGCACATCGATAAAACCTCGGGACGGCGGTCGGCAGGGAGCTGTACTGATGATTGGCAGCTTGGAACTCCTCCGTGAGCGACTCCTCGGCCGACACAGCGATAAGGTTCGCGACCTCCTCTCTCCTCGCCACCGCATTCCTCCATTTCTGTCGCATTAGAGTAAAAAACACCAATAGAACCACTACGAGCACCCCGTCAAACCCTAGAATCCCGGGCACCAGCATTTAGTTTTCAATTTTTTCAGTTTCTGTCAACAAAGTTTATCCGGCGCGAACAAAAAAGGAACCCTAACGTTTTAGTTGTTCTATACATAGATTCAATTGTTGTGGTGGCGGGGACGACGGCGGATGAGGATTGGACCGGTGGTTAGAGGGACAAGAACGGAATTTTGTGTGGTGGTTGAATTGATTAGATGGTTTTGATTATCAAGCATCTGAATTTGAGATTACAGAGCGAAGAGGAAGATTGAAAATGAGTTTGTGTTTGTGATTGTGAGCAAGAATCTCTTTTTTTTCTCTTTCCGTTTTCTAATCCTTGTCTTGTTGCAGTAAAAATACAAGCTTTTTAATTTTGTCCAGATTCTTACTGCAGAAACTGACACAAAGTTCTGTTCATGTGTCTCTAACTTAAATGGAACACATTAATGGCATCAACTTCAATTTTCATGAACAATTGTGTTGTTTCTTGTAAAATAATTTATTATTTGATTGTGAGGAATTATATTTAAGTTCAGAGAATTTTTTTTTTTTTTTAAGAAAGAATTTATGACAGTTGAACTTTTTATATATTCCATCGGATGATTTGAAAATAATGTTTCCAACACTTTTTTTTAAAAAATTCAATTTTCATGTATATTTGAAAATATTCCAAAAAGAACTTATTTTTAAGTTTTTTTAATTAATGATAAATTATCATTATTTACCTGCAAATTCAGAAATTTTAAATATTTTGTTAATTTTTATCCTAAACTATTAGTTGTGTATAAGGGGGGGATTTTATATTAAGAGTCCTAGACTGTGTAATAAATTATAGCATGAAAATTGAATTTGGACATAAACAACTCACTATTGGGAAAATTATCATTTTCCACCTTTAATATGTCGAAATTGATATACTTCATCAACTTGTTAAACTTCAAAAAATTTCTGGACTTTTATGAAATTTTATTAAATTTTTGGCAGAAAATAATAATTTTTCTTTAATTAATAATGCTATCTATCATTATCATTATCATTATTATTATTACATTTGTTGTAAGGTTATTTATTTATAGTACATAACTACTACTTGCGTTGGAAGGTATGTAGGCCCTTTGAAGTTCATGAATTAAAAGCTTGTGGGGACCTATATTTTGATATAGGCTCGTTGGATTGATGTTTGAAAATTGCTCATCGACGAAAATATAGCTTTTTTTTTTCAATGTTAAAGATATGCATTAAAAAAATTAAATTATTCAATATTACATCATAGTAAAAAATAATTACGATATATTTAGAATAAATTAAGTCTAATTAGAACTCTTAAGTAAAAGTAAAATCCAGTCATCTGAATTTGATCAAGTAGTTTTCTGAATTTTTTTGATATAAATCCGAATCATATTATCAACATAAGACAAACCAAACATAAATAAATAAATCAATTACCTAGTGCAAGAAGGCGCGAGAGGAGGGGATTGTAAAAAAAAAAAAAATCCTTAATTATTTATGTACCATTTGATATAGAGTTTGATAAATTTATAATTTTACCAAATTCTATAACTTATACGCTCAGTGTCATATTTATAAGTTAAATTATACTCTATATCAAACGATGCCTAAGACATTTCCTTTCAAAAAAACAAAAGTTGTAAAATGTTATTATTTTAATTTTAAAATTTTACCAATTAAGCCAAACAAAACACCGACCAAATTTAAATGATAGAAAAAATAGTTTTATTTACCACAAGAAGCAAATTAATTAGGCTAAAGATAGTATATAGTATTAATTGCAATCAAAGTTAGGCATTAAGGTTTTTAATTACAGTCGTCGGTTGTTTAGGCAGTAAATATTTCCCATCACGGTAATTCATTATGTAGATCTACTTTCGGTCATCATGTGAAATGAACCCAAAAAAAAAAAGTTCATGATTCTTTTCTTGATATAATACTGAGGCAGAATCAGTTTTTATATTTTAGTGGTAGCTAAAATATATATTAGTGGGTTAATTTTAATTTTTATTTTTTATTTTTTATTTTTTAGTAATAAAAAACATATGAAATTATTAATTTAATCCGGATTTTAGTATTGTTAGCTAATCTCTAGTGCGGCTACTGATATAATATACGTTTATTCACCTATTCTTCCACTATATATACTACCTTGTGCATAGTGTTTTTCAAGTCCTCAAATAATATGATTTGGTGGCAAAATAATTTAATTTTTGGTTGTCAAGTTTTAGCTTCGAGTCCATATAATGCATTTCTTATAATAGTCTGTGACAGTTGGGGTTTTAACTACTCTACTTAAACCGGGATCGAATGATTTGATAGTAAGATTTTCAATATTTCAAAAAAAAATATGTTTAACAAATAATGCAACATTATTATCTCATGGTGGTGGTATTATTGATTTTAATTTTTCTTACTTGAATACAATTAAGGCTATATGACCAAAATGACTATAGCTTAGTAATAATGGTTCAAGGGACCAAGACCACACTATTAAGTGATTAGATGCAACGAAAATATTTAGACCCTTATTGTTTCAAAATTTGCAACTAGATCTCTCTGTTGTTTCAAAAATAAACATCCATATCTCTTTTTTTGTTAGAAAAAACTTGGTCTATTATGATGGAGATAAGTACTCAGTGGGACGTGATTTGATTGTGTATGATTCAGATTCTGATCTTTAGGTATTGGGTTCGAATTCGGGAAATACGTTTCTTGTAATAGTTTGGGACAATCGAAGATTTTACCTGCTCCGTTTAAACCTGGAATGGGTGGTTTGACGATAGAGTTTCCAACGATTACAAAAAGAAAAAATTTATGGAGATAAGAACAATGATGTACTGTATTTTATTACCAAGATTAATGTATTATGCTTTTATCTTTATACAAATAGACATAACTTAGTTCACTATTGAAGAGTATGAATTTTTATTTTTAGCTGTCCATTTATAAAATGCTAGAATATGTTATTTGGACAAACCTCGAGGATATGATTGTCATTTTCAGTAGACCTATATGTTATTTTCATACATAGTTTTCATTATAGTGCAGTTGAACTAAATAAATGGATCTTCATTTACGTTCACTTAAAACATAGGCCACCATTATAACGAAAAACATATATGATAGCATCCAAAAAAATATTATCAATAAAAGTAATATAACTAAAAGTCTTTCAATTTAGTAGAATTTAACAAATGTTACTACTTATAATATAGCATTCAATGATTCAATAAAAGATATCATCATCACTTTGTACAAGTGTTATATTTGATTACTTATAACATTTAAAAAATGCTATCAAAAAAGTAATTATTATTTTTTTAAAAAAAAATGGGACTTGAATCCATCACCATTGAGGCCCAATCAACCAACCTTTTTATAATTATATTAAAACGTGTGTGATTGTGCGGACTTGAACCCAATATCTTAAAGCCTAATTTTTTTAAAGTCATGTTTAAGTTGGGCTGGTATTTATGTATTGGATGAGTATGAATTTCTTGTGATGGGAACCTGCTTGAATGTACCCTCATATTAGAACATTTCTCATTTCTATTTAATTGTAATTATAAAAGAATTTATTCAATTACTTTTCATATTTTAGAAATTCAGAATATGAATCTCTATCGTGGGACCATATCAATTTTTCTATAAATAGTGCATGCTATTTACGTTTGGTTGGACTCGAACCTTGGATTTGCAATCATATATAGGTTTTAAGTCCAACCATGGGTCTTGGTGGTACTATTATAGGTGAGGCTAAGAACCTTATAAGGACTATAAGATTCTTAGTTCAAGCCTCACCAATGGCCTATATGTCACTCAATATCCCTAACGTTCTGGTGAGTCATGGTGAGAGTCGACACAAAAGGTGAAGGAACTCCAGTCGACATTTGAGCAGTTAACCATTTGTCAAGTCCCCAGAAATGAAAACACGCACGCAGATGCTTTAGCTACACTGGGTTCAACAATGGAAGGAGAGAAAATCCAATCCATCCCAATTGTTTATTTGCAGTGGCCAGCAGTTTGGAAAAATGGAGTAAATGAAGTGACCACAATCACGTCAGGCGAGTCATGGTTGACCCCAATTGTGAAATATTTACAAAGTGGCATGCTACCAGAAGATAAAATGGAGGCGCAGAAGATCCAACGACAAGCTGCCAGATTCACACTACATGATGGGCAACTTTTAAGGAGATCAATATCTGGTCCCTATCTTAAATGTCTTACGCTAGAGGAAGCCCAATACGTGTTAGCCGAGCTCCACGAAGGGGAGTGCGGAAACCATTCAGGTGGAAGAAGCTTAGCGTGCCGAGCCCATACGACATGATATTATTGGCCTTCTATGTGAGCAGATTCGGTTGAGAAGCTTAAGCCGATTCTGTCACCTTGGCCTTTCATGAAGTGGGGAATGGACATTGTTGGAAAGCTTCCTACCGCACCGGGACAGCGAGTCTACATGCTTGCACTTACATATTATTATTCCAAATGGATCGAAGCAGAAGCATTTGCCAGAATACGAGACATAGAAGTGCAAAACTTCATTTGGAAAAACATCATATGTCGATTCGGATTGCCAAGAGAAATAATAACTGACAACGGATCCCAATTCATCAGCTACCGCTTCCAAGACTTCTGCAAGAATTGGGGAATCAAATTAAACTTTTCAACCCCACGTTTTCCTCGAGCTAATGATCAAACTGAATCGTCCAACAAAACGATCATGAACATAATGAAGAAAAGATTGGAGAAATCAAAAGGAGCATGGGTAGATGAACTTCCAGGAATCATGTGGTCTTATAGAACTACCTCCCGTTCGTCGACTGGAGAAACCCCATTCTCATTTGCATTTGGGTGCGAAGCAGTGATTCCAGCCGAAGGAGTTGTTCCAACTCCTCGTTACCAATGGCTCGAAGAAAACACAAATAAACAACTCATGAGTTATAGCCTTGATACAATAGATGAATTAAGGGAACAAGTCTTCATACGACTTGCTGCACATCAACAGAGAATGGCCAAATATTTTAACAAGAATGTTAGGTGCATAACGTTTAAAGAAAGAGATTGGGTCATACGTAAAGTTTTTCAGAATACCAAAGAGATCAAAGATGGAAAGCTAGGACCTAATTGGGAAGGCCCATACGTCATTACGAAGATCGTTTGGCAAGGCGCCTACAAATTGGAAACGACAGAAGGAAGGCCAATTCAAAATAGCTGGAATGCAATTCACCTCAAGCAATTCTACCGGTAATTTTTATTTTTATTTTTTTTTCCTTTGTCATAAGCCACTCGGCCAGTGAATTATTTGATAATAAAAATGTTGTGTGTTTTAAGCATTCTGAAATCCATACGACAAAACAAATATGAAAACTTAGGTATCGACCAAAAGGGAAACATTATATCATTCAAGTTTTTGGGTTTCCATTACAAAAAGAAAATAACAGTGAAATCAAAAGTTGCAATTACATATTCATTCTACAATCATCTCTGACACCGAGACTATCGAGGTAGGTTGAATATCCTCAGATTGGACTTCAGGAATTTGACCGGGAACAGAGGAGATTGGGCCAATTTCAGTCGATCCAGGATCCTCAACTGTTTCAGCTTGTTTCTCTGCAATTACCCTTTCTTCTTCAGCCTCTCCCACAACCGCTTGCTCTTCAACTACTTCTTTCGAAAGCACTTCTTCTTCCCCTTCTTTCTTATTCATCTTCACTGGTGAGAGATAACCCAGCAACCAGCCTCTCATATTCTCGTATCCATTTCTTCGGCTTCCAGGCGACATTCTCACCAGCGAGATACTCCTCCATTAAATTGCTCATCTCTTTCATCATAGATTCAAATGCAACAACTTCAAGTTGCTCGAGTAATTCAGCTTTCTCCTTCGTCAAGTTTTCCACACTTTCCTTGTACGCTTCATTGGTAGCCTCAGACACCTCCTTCTCCAATTTCAGTGTCGCCTGAGTCTCCCTCAGTTCCTGCTCAACTTTTCTTAACTTCCTTTCAGAAACATCAAAATTCACTTTCAGTTCAGCAAAGTTTTTTCTGACAGATGTATTCGCCTTTTCTAAATCCCTCATCCTCATTTGGCTCAACTCAGCATACTCTTGCATAAAGAGGCCACACTCCATGACCTGAAAAGAACCTCACTTAATTTCTGCCATTCGACATATAAAAATTAAAATATACATTTCCAAATATAATTACCTGATAACTGAGAGCCGCAATCTTCTTGCTTGTTTCGGTTGGGCCCAGTTCAGTCAATCGTTGCTCGTCATCTTCAAGCAAGAGACGCTTAATGAATTTAGAGAGGCTGGAAGGATCCGAAATTGTAATAGACCTGTGGGGAATCCTCACTATAACGCCTTCTGCGTCTTCCTCCACTTCTACTACTGCCTTCCTCTTCTTTGAAGCAGATACCTTCTCAATCGGTTGTGTCATTGATTCGGGAACATCGACCAGAATGACTTCAGTTGGTTTGGTGATTTCCATTTCAACGGCTTCAGGCTCATTGCCTTTAGCTTTCTTAATCTTCCTTCGGCTCTTCATTTCATCAAGTTTAGGCACCTTAAATGGACCCGACATCATTTCAGCTGCGCATAAAAATTCTTCAGGGGTCAGCGGTTTTAAAAACATCAGCCTTCCAAATGTAACCTCAATCGCCCAAGTACACAATATCACTTCCAAAATATGTTTACTCAAAGCCAGTGAGGTACATTCTGAATCAAACACTTCCTTCCACAGCGGAGTTAACCTCAGTCTCCTCTCTTCTAAAGCAGCTCTCCAGTTCTTCTTCGAATCAGGCAAGCTGAGAATGTACTTTGTGTTTGAGACGACTCGACTAGTAGTATCAAACTTTCTGTTCAATTGAAGACCTGGAAGAAAGAAGAGAATAATAATTCCAGTCATACAAATAATAAGTATAAACTACGAAGGTGTAGGCACTGTATTTTTGCATATAAGTCTCTATGATGAGTCTCATTTGGAGACACTACCTTTTAAGTCACGGAAGTCGCGGGAAACAGACGTCGGAAGGGGAAATTCAGAATGGGCATGTCATCAGATTCATTTCACAAGTTCACTGTTTTCGTTCATGCTGCGTTCGTTACCACGTTCGAACGTCAAGCAGATTGCGGGCGTTCGTGTAGCGTTCGAATAGGCGTTCGAACGGTGTCAGTATTTCTGGTTTTGCTGCTAGCCTTACACCCAAGCCCAATTAGCCCACCAAAGCCATAAAACACATCCCAATTAATTAAATACATATTTAACACATGAGGAATTAAATAAAATCTAAAAATCATATACCAAATTAAAAATAAATATCAAATAAAATCATACCAATTTAAAATCAATCAAGAATATTATATACCAAACTAAACAAATTGTATGCCTAATCAAAACAAATTAAATATATTAACTTCATAATTAACCAAATTTTGTCCCCCATTCAATCTTTTTCTTTCCTTGTAAGACACTAATTGGTCTCCTTCCTATACATGCACATGGAAACCCTAGCACATTGATACAAACTACAAAAATTCTGCAAAGCAATTCCAACCTTTGGAACCCTAGCACATTGATACAAACTACAAAAATTCTGCAAAGAAATTCCAACCTTTGGAACCCTATCACATTCATACAAACTACAAGAAGTCTGCAAAGCAATTCCAACCCTTGAGCTCTCTGGAATTCACACATAATTCACACAAGAAATCTCTCTTCCCCTCATATCCCTACATTAACCGAAAATCACCCTTGGAATAACCCTGACATTAACTGAAAATCACACCCCCATACAGTAGCCTAAACACCTTAAAACAGCCCCCAAAAATATCTAAAACAGTAGCCTAAAACACCAAAACAGTGACCGAAATACAGCAGCAAAACAGCAGCAAAACGGAGGGAAAACAGCAGCCCGAATAGCGAAGCAGCGAAGGGAAACGTTGAACCAGTGAACCGGAGGAGTTGCGGAGCATCCACCCTTCCGACGACCGTGTACGGTACTTCCGAAAGTTGACGTAAAAGGTTAGACCTGATGACACATTTCTCATTAGTTTATATTCATCTTTTAATTGTTTATTGAATTTTATTCGCATGAGAGTCGTTGCATAATGTGTGTTGTGGCCTTTGAATGAATGAAAATGTGTCGCCTCTTGTGGTATATAGGATGGAAACCCGGACATAAATTTCATAGCCGATTCCGAATGGACGATAGTATGATCTGTACTCGGGATACAACTCCACGTACCACTTGAGTATACAGCACATATTTTATTTCACATTATCTTAATTTGTTTATTATCGTTATTTATTTTCTGCATATTATTTCTTATACCCAATGATGAGGTCAAGCGAATGGGCTTAGTAAGTGCGATTAAAGGTCCTCTATTTCGAGGGGTTAAAATCCTTTACCACGATGCTTCGTCGCGCCGGACGATGTATATTCGGTTGAATAAGAGATGTGTTCACTCGGGTATATGAAGTCCGATATTGTCGTTTCTTTTATTTCTTATATGCATTGTGTTATAAGCATGGGCTTAGTAAGTGCGATTAAAGGTCCTTTATTTCGAGGGGTTAAAATCATTTACCACGATGCTTCGCCGCGCCGGACGATGTACACATAATTGGAAGAGAATGAGTTCAATCGGACATGTGAGGTCCTACATTGTGGATTTGTTTGTCTATGTATGTGTTGCATGCATCAGGTCTGGTTTCGTTCGAACGCGTTCTCGAACAATATACGAACGCGAACGTTCTGTTTACCGTTCGAACGCATTTTCAGACGCTACTCGAACGCGCACGCATTTTCGTAGTTTTATCATGCATCAGGTCTGGTTCCGTTCGAACGCGTTCTCGAACGCTACACGAACGCGAACCTTCTGTTTACCGTTCGAACACGTTTTCGGACGCTACTCGAACGCACACGCATTTTCTTGATTTCAACATGCATCAGGTCTGGTTCCGTTCGAACACGTTCTCGAACGATATACGAACTTGAACCTTCTATTTTTCGTTCGAACGCGTTTACGAACGCTACACGAACGCACGCACACTGAACTGAGTCCTTTTCATCGTATTCTATGCGTAATTGCCCCTATTAGTTGTCCCTTTGTATTACGAATCTAATTGTCTCTTTTTATTATGCATGATTGTGCAATTGCCATTTATTTGTATTCCCCACATGTATGAGTACAATGTGCTATATTAAGTTGTATGCTTGCCGTATGTTAATTTACCTTTATGCATGCAAATTTGGACATAGATTACATGCAAATAGGTTATATGCAAACATGAAAAATGTGTTATATGAACTTAGATATAATCTTTTGTACTTATGCATGCGAACTTAGGAGTAAATTATCCTTGGAAATAAATGTTGCTTGGGCTTGGTGGAATTATCGCATAAATCATTTTATTACAAGTGGCATAAGTAAGGGACCATTCCGAACCCAACGGTTTGAGGTCTTCCCTTGCGAGGGGTGAGTGCGGCCTTAAATCTTTGTCCCGGTTCACACCGGGTGGTGACTCCATCGTTCTCCGGTTTAGTCCCCCGCGGGCTACTCCGTACTCCCAACCGGGCCGCGAGCCCGGAACAGCATGCATCGCCCATTTTCTGTGTTCCCACAGTCTGGCGACTCCATTGGGATAGAGAATCGGCCCCGAAATGATGTCTTGTAATATTATGATTTGTGTTTTAATTAACCTTGTCTACTGTGGGTTAAAAAAGGTTTAATCAAAGGTATTTTTTAAGGCTGAGTAATGGTTTGGTGTCTTCCCTCATTCACTACCTTTCTATAAGGAAAATCTGTGAAGGCACCTAGATAATCATTTACTTGTAGCTTATTGTGATGTTCTAATTTGGAGGACTCGTTGTTTATTCCAGTCACCAAGCGATAAGAGCCTAAGAGGCTAAGATACTTAAGAGAGCCTCGCTCCACCCTCCCTCTAGGGAATCTACAACGGGAAATCCATTTGACAGTCAGTCACACACCATAACTCGTTGGCACGTACTGTAAGGTATAAAAAAGGTGCGCTCACTTGGTCGCTCGAACCCTTGAGTGGGGAGACCTAGTTGTGGGCAATCATTCGCCAGCGAGAGTCTTTGTCTACACTCCCGCAAACCCACACGTAGACCATGGTTGTACGACCTATGACAACTATTTCCTTGTACTTGTGGACCATCCTCATTTAGATGCAGTTGTACTTCTTGTTAGAAATGCGAACTTGTTGGGCCATTTAAACTGGGGCGAGTTCGTATCCTATGACAATTGGGCCAAAAGCTTCTGAAATGTTGATGGGCCACTTTGTAGAAATTATCTCTGTATGCTTGTGTTTGGGAACATTATCGTTTGGATCCATTCAGACCTTTTGTCATGAAATATGTACTTGTTGGGCCATTTAAACTGGGACAAGAACGTATCTTATGATGATTGGGCCAAAAGCTTCTAAAACGCCAATGGGCCATTATATGTTTGTGTTTAGGAACATTATCATTTGGATACGGTTGGACTTCTTGCCATAAGATTGGCTTGTTGGGCCATTTAAATTGGACGAGTTCACTCCTATGACAGTTAGCCCAAAAGCTTCTAAAATGATGATGGGCCGATTTGTGTGAAAATCTTAATGAGTTGATATATTCCTTGTATCGCATGCATCTCTCATTCATCTCATGCATACATATATCCTGTTAACACCCTCTATGTCTATAAAAGAATATCATAGAGTCCCGTTGGGTTATGGAATGTAAGACTCACTAAGAGACCGATAGCAAACATGAGTGAATCTGAAATGAGGTATCCCGGATAGATCAGTTGGAAAACAGTCTTGCCAAAATTACTGAACAGTTGCAAGCCTTGACTACTGCTGTGTGATGAGTGATATTATATCACTATTTCCCACTCATTTAACTTAATATTTTGTATAGTTTCTTGAGTTTTGTGAACGTTTTGATATGTTTTGTGTTATTTTGTAGATAAAATAAAGTTTGGAAAGCATTGGAGGCAATTTGGGGCAAAAACGGACAAAAATGCGTCAACAGGGATATTTTGGTCTCTTGCGCGTCGCGACGCCCAGACGTCCGCGTCGCGACGTCTAAAATACGCCGAACAGTGCTAACGTGCGCCGGGTCAACAAATCAGAATCTGAGAAAAGTTTGACTTTGCTAAAATGCGCCGTGACACGTGTCACCATCACAGCAGTCCTGCTAACGTGCGCCATGCCACGTGTCATCATCATATGCTGCCGACACTCAGACTTGACACGTGTCGCCTCGTCATCAGCCATGTCATCGGTCAAAAAGTCAACATCGCCATGTGTCACGCCACATCATCCGCCATGTCACAAGGTCAACCAAGTCAACTTGCCACGTCAGCATCAGCCAATCACAGCGTGACACGTGTCGCCACGTGTCGCAATCCTACGGTGCCGACAGTCTCTTTCCCACGTGTCGCCACGTCACCGCCACGTCACCGCCACGTCAGCATCAATAATTGAGTATCCTATCCTTATCTGACACGTGGCGGATAAGAATCTCAGCGAACAATTAGAAGCCGCCACGTGTCACAATAATTGAAGCCCAACCACTCTGCCACGTGTCACCTTATCATCTTATCCAGAATCTTCAAACCAGCGAACCAGAGCGTGCCACGTCGACAAATCCGGCGTCGCGACGCTGAGGACCTGGCGTCGCGACGCTGGAACCAAATTTTTCTATAAATTGAGCTCGAGATTTCAGAATTCATGCACCTTCCTCTCTCTTCAATTCCTTCTAAAGAGAGAGCTTCTCTCTCTAGATTCTTTAGTTTTTAGTTTTTTTTATTTTTAGTTTTTAGTTTTGTAAATAATTTTAATTACTTTTTGTAATAATAGTAATTTATTTTTACTTTTTACTTTTTACTTTTTACAGTTTTTACTATTTACCATGAGGAGGTAACTTCTCCAGCTAGGGTGAAAGGTAATTCTTTTACTGTTACTATTTAGATTAATCTCCCTTAAAAATAATATATTCACTATTTAAAATATTGACTTAAAAGGATACCGCCAGATTGGTCGGTTGGTAATTCATTTTAATCTGGTTTAACCTGACTAATAAAGGATACCGCCAGATTGGTCGGTTGGCAATTTAATTTTGGTTCCGCCTTTATGGCTGGTTGGACTTAATTTGACTTAATCAGGATACCGCCTATATGGTCGGTTGGTATTATTATCACAAGTTTTATATTATTTTATGGGAGATATCTAAATTAGTAGTAGTAAAAGTAATTCCTTTTACCTTAGCATTTTATTTTATTTTACTTTTCAGTCTTACTTTATGTCTTTTACTTTTCAGTTTTTTTACTTTATGTCTTTTACTTTTAAGTTGTTACTAGCCCTAGTTGTGTTAGTTATCTGGGTTGTGATGAATTCTATTATCACCGGTTTATAAGGGGTTATTTTATAGTTTGGGTAATTTAAAGGTTTACTTATTAAATCTTAAGCTTAATGCTTCTTGTTGTCTGATCACCAATAAGATTGATGTGGTAAATCTAAAATGAACTAGACATAGGGATTTTAGGTTTCAGCCTTAGATTTAATAGCCCACGATCTTCCTTGAGGATATATAACCCTTTAATAGATTTCCTTACAGGATAGGAATATACCTGTCGGGCGGGGGTAGCCATAATTGGAACTTAAACTTAATGAATCCAGATAATTTGGTTGACATAGACATATGGTTCAATTGGGTTAAACTGGGTATTTGCGTCTGACCATCGACAGAGGCTTTTGCATAATTTAGTGTTCCAGGTTAGTAAACTGATTTATTACACAAACATAAAATAACCACTTCATCTTTTAAATGATATTAGAAGGATTCACAACCCTAGATCTTTGTGTCTTTTGTTATTTTCCTTAGTATTTTCTTTTGTCTTTTTATTTATTTTGTAAAACCACATTCAACCAATCAAACAATCATTCTCCTCATCCTCAATTAGATATCTGTAAATAAATAGATTCAATAATTAATAACAACAGTAGGAATTAAGTCCTCGTGGGATCGATATTTTTATACTACTTGAACGATACGTGCGCTTGCGTTATACGTGTGTGTTTACGCCGGTCAAGTTTTTGGCGCCGTTGCCGGGGACTTATATTTCTTGAGTTGTTAATTTTGAAACTATCTAATTACTTTATCTAATTTTCTTTCTTTTCTTTGTAATTTTTATTTCTTTATTTTTCAGGTGATTAAAAAATGGAACACTACTGGGAGATTGAAAGATTACGAGCTTTACAAGAAGATACACCCCACATCTGGGAACAACAGTCCGGTTTTCTGAGCCTGTTGTCCAGCCCAACAATTATCACTGGCTGCCAGAACCATCATACTTTCCATCTTATCCACCATCCACCTACTATCCTCAACAAAAACCAGAACCATCAGAGGAAGAACAATTGATTGATATGCTCAAAAAATTTTTCCAAGAAACGAGACGAAAAGTTGGATACAAAGCTTGAAACAAGCCTGAAGCAACTTGAAAGTATTCAGAGACAATCAGAATTCATTCAGAGGATGACAGATCAAATGAGACAATTAGCAGAAAACCAGAACTACATACCTCAAGAACCAGTTTCAGATGACACTGATGAAGCCTTCAAGTACCCAGAAATCCACAAAGACACTTCAACATAGGAGGAGGCTGAGCAGTATCAACAACCAGAGGTATCAGTTCAGGAACCCGAACCGGTAAAGTCTCAATTTGACTTCTATTATTCAGATTCTGACGAGGATGAAGCTGATCTATTTGTACCAACTGCACCAACAACGGAGGATCAAACATTCAATCCTCAAAATGAAGATCTTGGAGCATGCTTTACCATGATGTTTGAAGAAGATCTATCTGAACCATCCATTCCAGTCATATCAGAGGATGAAGACCAAATGTCAGAAACATCTTTGCATCCTCTGGTTGACAATTTTGAAGCATGTATTTCACAGATGACAGATGAAGAGCTGAATACAAAATTTTACAATTCATCTGTGAAGAAAAGGTGGAACAAGAGTAGAGCAAATGGAGGAGCAAATGTCTGACCTTTATAAAGATCCAGAGCATTCAGGAGAAACATCGCTGTTTTGGGGAGTACAAATCAAAGATATCACCCAGAAGCTTGACAGAATGGAACTTCCATTCCAAGTCAAGCACCATATAAGACCTCCTGATTTTCTTTCTTTCTTTGCAGGAACCACTGGAGTAACAAGAATCAAAAGGTGACACGAGCACTGAATGAGACAAACTATTTTTGCCACCTTACTGTTGGAAGAGACCCTTCAAAAGCAACGCTCACGGGATTGTTTTTGATCGGACATCTAAAACAACATTGAAACCTCATAACAGATGAATTTCAATCACGTCTGGCTGAAGACGAAAAATTTAGCGCTAGCAGGGAGGCAACCCATGCAATTTGTTGTAATTTATTTTTCATATTTTGTGTGAATTTTTTTATTTTGTGTGTTAGTTTTGCAGGAAAAATAAAAACGGATTTTTTTTAGGACAAAGCAAGCCAGTGCAAGCGGGATTTTCAAAATAAAAATTTGACAAAATCACGAAGATACAAAGTTGATCCAGAAGAGACGGCCAAGTAAGGAGACATCTCTTGGAACGTGTCCCTATGGATCTATCAGTCGCAAGACATGGTTTTGCCAAAAAAAAAAAAAAAAAAAAAAAATTTCAGCGTCGCGACGCTGACACGAAATCACAGAACATAAGCGGGCCACCGCATATCTCATTTTTACTTCTCTCTTCCTCAAACACCTCCAACAACCGCAACCTTCACCAAGCCTTCTCCAGCCAACACAAGCCGAGATCTACCAAACTGAGAGCAAGCCAAACCGTCCATCACCATTTTCTCTCAATCTCCACCATCACCGAAACCGCAAAAGCCGAGATACCCACCACCATGAACCACCAAGACGCACCACTCACAAGCCGAGATCCATCACTTCAGCAACAAACCAAAGCCGAGATCCACCAGCCGCACCACCACCGCGAGCCACCCTCACCGTGACCGAGTCTTCGCCAACCAAAATCCACACTGTGAGCAGCCACCAACGAACCAAGCCGAGATCCACCAAGACTGCCACTGTCTCGCCGAGTCTTAACAACCACCGTCGAGATCGACACCATCTTCATCCTTGCCGAGACCTTCATCGCCGATTCCGAGCACCACCATCTGGCCGAAACTACCCATCACGAATCCATTACCGGAGCTGTGACCCACTTCCAAGACATCACCAAACCAATCCAAGCTACCACTACCACTGCCAACCACAGATCAGCCGTGAGCCACCCTTGCCGAAACCGAGATCTACCACTACCGCCGAGTTCACCCACTGCAGAGCCACCACCGTCGAGAACCAACCAAAACCGACCCATCACCCTCACTACCGAGAACAACCACGCCCAAAACAACCGAGCAACCGAACCAATTGCTGAATCAGAAACCAATATACGGTAATGATTCGATAAAAAGTTGATTTGGTAATTGGGTAACTGAAAAATTAAATTGTGAAATGGTTGACTGTGGATTGGATTACGAAGTGTTGGATTGTTGAAATTGATTGATTCGTAGTAATTGGGGGCGAAGAGAGTGAGTTTGATATTTGGAGTTTGGTTGTGGTAATTGAGTAGTTTAGGATTGAGGATTGTTGGAAAAACAGAGGAGATTCTGCCAAATTTTCAGAAAAATGCCGAAGAGATCGAGGGGTTCGACATCTGCACAACCTGAATTTGATAGATATAAGTTTGTCTCAGCCTGCCGAGCAGCGCTATGAGCAGGGATTGACTAAGAAGGTCGGGATCATTGAGAGAGATTTGAGATTCCCTCTGGGATGTTTCCGGATATTGATAGAGTGATCACCGACCGGCGCTGGGAGAAGCTTTGTATGCAAGCCAGACCTGCGAGCATTTCACTTGTCAGAGAGTTTTATGCGAATGCTGCTCAGCATGTCGCTTTTCATACTATGGTGAGAGGGAAACAGGTTGCTTTTGATTCAGTGACAATCAACAAGTTCTATGGGATCCCTGAGATGGAGGTAGATGAGTATACAGAGTCGAGGAATGGGATTGAGATCTCGCAACTGACTGATGAGTTGTGTATCCCCAATGCTACATGGGAGATGAGCAGCAGTGGGGAGTACATGAAGATGAGTTCTAGATTTCTTAAACCAGATGCGAGAGTTTGGTTTCATTTCATTACGAGATCTCTCATACCAGGAACCCATATTACTTTTGTCACCCGAGAGAGGATGACTTTATTGTACTGTTTGATGAAGGGATTATCGATTGATGTGGGAGTTCTGATTTCTACACATATTGCTTGGGCTGCTACCCAATCGCAAGCTAGACTTTATTACCCTTACCTGATCACTTCCTTATGCACTTTGGGTATGGTTCCAGTTGACCCGCAAGAAGAACTTATGCAGCCTATGACAGCTCTGACTCCCCGACTGATACAGCAACTCCGAGCAGAGAGGCAAATACCTGCCGGACCATCTTCCTCAGCACCTGCAGCTGCTCCACAGCAGCCACCCTCACAGTCACGCAGAGCAGCACAGTCTCGTACCTTGCCTGAGAGAGTCGCTAGAGTGGAAACGAAGCTGAGATATTTGGTTCAACTGCAGCAAGGAATGACACGACATATGGGAATGCAGGAGAATCAGATGCCACCATATCCACTTTCAGATAGCGACGAGGACGAGGCTGACGCGTAAACTTGGTATCATTGATCCTATCTTTAATTTTTGTTTTGAACTCATTGGGGACAATGCTTAATTTAGGTTTGGGGGTGCAATGCTTTTGTGTTAAAACTGTTAAAACTTTCCGTTAAAATTTTTCATTTATGCAACAAAATTCCGTTAAAATCAAAAAAAAAAAAAAGGGAATTCTTTAGTTGATCAGTACTTTGTTTTTAGTTTGTATGTTGTTTTTATTTTTAGTTCAAAATTTTTCGAAAAATACAAAAAAATTGAAAAATTTCAAAAAATTACAAAAATATTTTGCGTTTGTGTTTTTATTTTGACTAAAAAAGTGAAATTGGTAAGAGATAGCCGAGTAAGGAGTTTCCATTCCTGAGACGTATCTCAAGCCTATTTTCGAAACAAGTTAATTTTTGTTTATTTCCTTTTAAATTATTTAATTTGTGAATTCTCCTTAAAACTGACTAAAATGGATCTTCATATGTTCAGTTAGTAGATATTATCAACATATATAGTAACATACGGACATGAGCTAAAATTGAAAAGTTTGTAATATTCAGTGCTCTAGTTTAAATTCGAGGAAGCATCTTAAAAAGCAATGGAGTAAAAAAAAAAAAAAAAAATTTCTGATTTACAAAAATAAAGTATCTAAGATCCGGGTTATTAAGTCTGTAAGGGTGTTTTAACACCTAGTGCCCTAAAACCAACTGGTTTGGGAGTCACTGGCCCAAAGCTCGTTACATGGATCGAAGATGCTGCAAAAATATATATATCTGAAGTCTGGGTAATTAAGTCCGTAGGGGTGTCTTAACACCTGGTGCCCTAAAGCCAACTGGTTTGGGAGCCACCGACCCAACACTCGCTACATAGATGGAAGATATTGCATATAAATAAAAAATAGAAAAGTGAAAAATCAAAGAAAAAATCAGAAAAATGAGAAAAATTATTCCATTGCTGCCAAAAGGTGTGAAATCTGATAGAACTTTAGGACAAAAATATTACACTCTTATCAACAGCACTTATGACTGTTGTGGGCAAAAATGAGTTGTTTAATATTTTGTTGGCTGTGTATATGAAGAATGGTAAAAATAATCGGAGAATTTACTTATTCGGTAATTTAAAATAAAACAAAACAACTAGTAACTTGGAATAGAAGTTTCACCTGATTAGTCACTAACATCTTTATTCTCTTTTCTCTTGTCTTTTTGCTTTTGTGTGCATTAGTTTTAACTAACTTTTTACTTTTGTAAAAATGTTTGTGGGTATCATTTCTGTAAGCCCTCACGAGACTACAACTCGTCCACTAGGGACACCTAGGGTTTAAAGGCTTGTTGCATACGCTAAATGCAATCGTGATCCCTACGAAAGTGGCTTAGTTAAATTATTTATGTTATTTTACTCTATGTTTTGCTCGAGGACTAGCAAAATGTTAGGTTTGGGGGTGTGATGAGTGATATTTATATCACTATTTCCCACTCATTTAACTTAATATTTTGTATAGTTTCTTGAGTTTTGTGAACGTTTTGATATGTTTTGTGTTATTTTGTAGATAAAATAAAGTTTGGAAAGCATTGGAGGCAATTTGGGGCAAAAACGGACAAAAATGCGTCAACAGGGATATTTTGGTCTCTTGCGCGTCGCGACGCCCAGACGTCCGCGTCGCGACGTCTAAAATACGCCGAACAGTGCTAACGTGCGCCGGGTCAACAAATCAGAATCTGAGAAAAGTTTGACTTTGCTAAAATGCGCCGTGACACGTGTCACCATCACAGCAGTCCTGCTAACGTGCGCCATGCCACGTGTCATCATCATATGCTGCCGACACTCAGACTTGACACGTGTCCGCCTCGTCATCAGCCATGTCATCGGTCAAAAAGTCAACATCGCCATGTGTCACGCCACATCATCCGCCATGTCACAAGGTCAACCAAGTCAACTTGCCACGTCAGCATCAGCCAATCACAGCGTGACACGTGTCGCCACGTGTCGCAATCCTACGGTGCCGACAGTCTCTTTCCCACGTGTC